>VALG01013614.1:0-14857 GCA_009835305.1 Ipomoea purpurea
TAGACCATTACAAACTACGAACAGTACATGAATAAAACATGATATTAAAAAGATGAAGATAGCCTAAATTGACGTAATTCTCCCCTCTCTGCATGACAGTTATCTAACAGAAATATAGAGTGACGGACCAAAAAAATGTCCTCGCCACACATAACTCTGTGCCATAATATGGCAAATTTTTTTTATAAGGACTAAAATCTGTCCAAGCGCACTATAAATTTAGGATTAAAATGTCTTTGACTTCGTTTTTTTTTTTTTTTTTTTTTTTTTTTTTTTTTTTTTTTTTTTTTTTTTAATGGATCAAATCCTAATTAATAAAAATGGTGAAATTGGATGTTGTGAAGATGAATTTTCCCTAACATAGATTGAAATATGTTGGTATATTTCATTTGCCATTAACTTATTCTTAGATGAATCTAATCTATTCAATCTAAATCTATATATATATATGATATATATATAATATATATATATATATATATATATTAGATATATATATATAATATAATATATATATATATATATACTATATTGGAAAGGGTATAATAGACCCATTGAACTATTTGGGATAGCATTAAACTACCGAAACTCGAATAAACTCTAAATTCATCAATGAACCGGGAACAAAAAGAGCAATTAGCATTTTAAGCAGGTTAATATGTCATGTGTATATTTATTTTATATTTTATTATTGAGTTAATTCAAGCAATGGTCCTCCGACTATATTGATTTTTCAAAGAGTTAATTCCAGCATGGGTCCTCCGACTATAGTGATTTTCCAAAATTAGTCCTTGACTTTTAATTTGGACACTTTAGGTCCCTTGACTTTCAATTTCTTTCCAATTGAGGTCCTTTCGTTAGAATACAGTTCTATTAGACTTTAAATGAAAGGGTAAACTCGTCTTTCACCTGCCTATGTATTATTCTTCGTATTTTTCCCCTTCGTATTTCGCTGTTATGACTTGTAAACATATCAATAATAGAGGATCGCACACACGAGTAGTCAGCAAATAGGGACGACGAGGAAAAATTTTAAGGTTTCGATAAGATTATTTTCATATATATCGCATATACAATGGAGAAAAATTAAGAATAATACATAGCAGGTGAAATGATGAGTTTACCCCTTCATTTAAAATTCAATTAACCGTGTTCTGACAAAAGGACCTCAATTGGAAAGAAATTGAAAGTCAAGGGACCTAAAGTGTCCAAATTAAAAGTCAAGGACTAGTTTTGGAAGATCAATATAGTCAGAGGACCATTGCTGGAATTAACTCTTTTTCAAAATTAGTCCTCAACTTTTAATTTGGACACTTTACATCCCTTGAGTTTCAATTTCTTTCCAATTGAGGTCATTTCGTCAGATTACGGTAAAGTGGACTTTAAATGAAAGGGTAAAGTAGTCATTTTATCTGCATAATGTATAATTTTTATATTTTCTTCCTTGTATACGCGACTCGGACATCAAATTCACTTAATTGCTTAATCCCTAATGAAATTTTGTTCTTCGAGTGGATTTATGGATTAAGCAATTAAGTGAATCTAATGTCCGAAGTCGTGCATACAAGGGAGAAATACGAAGAATTATACATTAGGTTGATGAAATGACTACTTTACCCTTTCATTTAAAGTCCAATCTACCGTAATCTGACGAAAGGACCTCAATTGGAAAGAAATTAAAAGTCAAGGGACTTAAAGTGTCCAAATTAAAAGTCGAGAACCAATTTTATAAAATCAATATAGTCGGAGGACCATTGTTGGAATTAACTCTTTTATTATTATTATTATTATTATCCTACTAAGCACTCCCTTCCCGAATGTCATGTTTTCCTGATTTTATTTCCTGACGTGTCGGTTGCTGTTTTTAAAAATAATTTTTCAAATTTTATTTTAATAATTTCAAATAAAATAATTATTTTGAAATTAATAATAAAAAAAAAGCAGCCTCTATGACTGGCCGGAGACAAAGCGGTCCCCACCGCTTCATCTCCAGCCAGCCATGGAGGCGAAAAGGGACCTCTTCGTCTCTGGCCAGTCACGGAGACGAAGGGCCGGCCATGGAGATGAAGGGTTCCCCTTCGTCTTTGGCCAGTTTTTTTTTTTTTTTTTTTTTTTTTTTTTTTTTTTAAATTTTAAAATAATTCTTTTATTTAAAATTATTGAAATAAAATTGAAAAAATTATTTTTAAATACATTAATCGACAGGTCAGGAAAACATGGTATTCAAGAAGATGATCAAATGCTGAGTAGGATAATAATAATGAAAAAAATATAAAATAAAATATACACATGACATCCCAATCAGCGCAAACTTTTAACTTGCTAAAAATGCAACTTTTTTTTTTTTTTTTTTTTTTCGAGTTCATGGATGAATTTGGAGCTTATTCAAGTCCGGTGGCTTAATTGATGATATCCCCAAATAGTTCAAATGGCCTATTTGTACTTTTTTTTTTTTTAATTTTTTAGATTTTTTTTAATGAAGATGCTAATGAAAATATAAACAATTAAATATTTAACTATTTTTTTTTTTGAAAATAAATATTAACTATTTAATTATGTAAAAAATATTTTAAAGTTTATGTATTGTATTTTATTTCAAATTGACTTTGTGGTAATTGGTAGGTACTGCTTAAGTATTTATTACTGATTTGGAGCACTTTTTATATTTATTTGTGTAACATTTTTAATCATGAAAAATTACTCTTTAATATTTATACATTTTTAAGAAACAAACATTTCTAAATAAACTCCCATATGTCTTTATATTTACAAGTTTCCCACATTTCATTGCATACTTCTTAAAAGAGTAAGAGAAAATGGTCAAATAGACCTTTAAACTTTTGATGAAAAAACAATTAGACCCTCAAATATTAAAAATATTCAATTACACACTTGAACTCTTTAAACAATGCAATTAAATCAAATTTACCGGTAATCAACAGGTTCACCAGGTAAAAAATAAAATAAATAAAATAATAATATATACATACATATATATATATTATATATAATATATATATAATAATATATATATATTATATTATAATATATTATTATTATTTATTTTTTTATTTATTTATTTTGGCTGGCCGCGACATCGTCGCCGGCTTCCGATCTGGAAAGAGGCCCCCGTCGCCCCTTTCAGACAAGAAGGAAGCAACAGCGGTTGCCTCCTCCCAAACTGGAAGGAGGAGGCAAAGTCACCTCCTTCCAGTCTGGAGGAGGCAACGGTGTCACCTCCTTCCAATCTGAAGGAGGCAACGACGTCACCTCCTTCCAATCTTGAACTCTTTCTAGTCTGGAAGGAGGCAACGACGTCACTCCTTCCAGTCTTGAAGGAAGCGACGGCGGTGGGCCTCCTTCAGGGGGAAGGAGGCGACGACGGTGGCCACATCCTTCTAGACTAGAAGGAGGCGACTACGATGGCCTCCTCCTTCCAGTCTAGAAGGGGCAACGACGTCACCTCCTTCTAGTCTAGAAGGAGGCGACGACGGGCCGCCTCCTTCCAGATCGGAAGGAGGCTAGAGGCGATGACGTTTAGCCTCCTTCCAGATTGGAAGGAAGCTGCGAAGATCGCGCTGGCAAAAGCAAAAGAAAAAAAAAAAAAAAAAAAAAAAAAAAAAAAAAAAAAAAAAAATATATATATATATAGTATATATATAATATATATATATATATATTATATATATATATATTATATATATATATATAGTATATATCCTTTTTACTGGTAACTTGTTGGTTACCTGTAATGCTGCAGGCTATATACTCCTATATTTTCCTTCAATCTTCCTTTCTTGACGTGACATTATCTTATTGTTTTTCAATATCTTTTGAATCTAAAGGGGTGTACTCCTGGACCATATTAGTGTCATATCACAAAAATCCTTCACGTTCTTACAACTCCCAACATGTCATCCCCGAATAGTTTTCCTAACTTGTATGGTAGGATTCACAAATTTAGTTCACTATCTATCCGCTTGGATAGCCAGATTAGTTAGGAGATCAGCTACAATATTTTGTTTTTGGTACACACTCTTATACCATCACTAGCTTCCACTCAGTCTCTACATAAATGTATCTGGTTGCAACAAGTCCGACCCCATAAACAACAATCATGTACAGTGCACCACGGCACACATAACAATGTGCGCCCCGTACCTCACAAAACAACGTCGTTTTTGTGCATTCTAAAAAAAGTTAAAAATTCTTTGTTTCGAATGCACATAAACTCATAACAGATCGAATACACATAATCTAACATAATACATAATGTACATAAACTCTTAACATAATACCCATAAATTCATAACATAATACACATAAACTTATAACATAATACACAACTCTTAACAAAATACACATAATTAAACTTTGGAATAAGGTCCAAATTGGCCCCTGAACGTAACGTGAAAGTGCAATTAGGTCCTGAACGTAAAAAAGTGCAATTACCCCCTCAACCCCTCAAATATGTGCAATTGACCTGATAGCAAGTTAACATCTCATTTAGCAGGTTGCATGTGTGACGTGGAAGATGACTTTGACATTTTTTTTTTGAAAGATGACTTGGCATTTTTATTGAAAGATGACTTGGCATTTCTTTTATTTTTTTCCATTTCTTTCTTTTTGTCTTCTTCTTTTACAAAACAACTAACTCTAGCATTACAAGCCAGGATAAATTTCATGAAAAATATCAAATTTTACACAGTTATATTCAGTGAAAAGATCGACAAAACAATAAAAATTCATTCTATCTGGGTGTAGACCTATTATTGGTCATCTTTTTCATTGTATTAGTCTACCCAGATAAATGATTTTATTGTTTTTGGTCTATCTTTTCACTGAAATATAACTGTGTAAATTGAATATTTTATTCATGAAATTTATCCTGCTTGTAATTGGAGAGAAGATCATCGATGACGGTGATATTAACATCCTGCTAGAGTTAGTTGTTTTGTAAAGAAGAAGACAAAGAAGAGAAATGAAGGAAATAAAAAAAAAAAAAAAAAAAGAGTCATCTTTCAAAAAAAATATGTCAAGTTCTTCCACGTCACACATGCAACATGCTGATGGGATGTTAACCTGCTATCAGGTCAAATTGCACATATTTGGAGGGGTTAGGGGTTAATTGCACTTTTTTTTACGTTCAGGGACCTAATTGCACTTTCCGTTACGTTCAGGGGCCAATTTGGACCTTATTCCTTAAACTTTTAACATAATACACATAAACTCTTAATTGAATACACATAAATTCATAACACAACACAAAAAACTTTTAACTGAAATATACACATAATGGGATTTGGTCCATTTGAACGGGCGGAGTGACGTCTGTTACTCAATCCCCGTCAACAGCAATTGTAATGGCGTCGTTTTGTGCCTGGGCGCACATACCATGCATATGGCACCGTCACCGTATATTAGCAATTGCCACGATATACATTGCCCATGCAAGTGTATTCTTTTCTAGAATTTGAATTGAATTAACTAAATTCTTTTTTTATTTAATTTGGGTACATCCAATTCATAAACACTAAATGAAAATCACATCGTGATGTGATCGATTAGAAGGAAAATTTAAGAGGAGAAAAGAAAAACATTTTTTTTTTAAATTGTTGTTTCTTCACTTTCCATTTCATATTTCTCATTTTTGTGCTACATAGAGTACTACCATGCATAGAGATGTTAGGTAACACAACTGATAACTGGCAGAAAGAATGATAATAAATGGTCATTAATTTGCTAATGTTTTGTCATGTCACTTGATAATCCATCAACTTGTACTAATAAATAAATGAAACTTAGAATCTATTATTAGCAACAAAAAAAATTAAAAAAATTAAATGAAAGGTAGAGTGAAAGTGACTAGAATAATATTTGCAATCACAACTTTATGAAGGAAACATGTATAATGGGACATAGATATTTTAGAATCCCTACCTCCAGCCTTCTGTACCATAATAATTGAATTGGTAGCTTTACATTCTGGAAAATATTCAAGTGGGAGGTCCTGTCCACACAATACATTGAAATTAGGTTTATTTCCGGAATTTTGGTACCATAGGAGCATATGCCAATATAAAGAATAAATGTGTGCATCGTGTATGTATTATTTGTCTATAGTTCAATGACCCACCCTAGAATGAATTAAACAAATTCTTCATCTGTCTCATTTTGTGGACAAATTATTGTGTGGACAACTGTGGATCACGGTCCAAAATGACATCGTTGAATTTTATAAGTTAAATAATGTACATTATGTGTTAGAATAATGTACTTTATTGTTTAGAATAATGAAACTTCTGGGGTAAGATAATGTACTTTATGAGTTAGAATAATGTAAATGCTTTAGAATAATGTACATTATGAGTTATAAAAGTTTATGTTGCAGTGGGTCGCGTGAAAAAAAAAATACGCGAAACGACGATGTTTTTGGATTGTGGTCCACATAATAACTATTGCATTTTACCTATCTTGTTTACTATCTATTGGTCAAACCAACTCTTTCTTCTTGTTTTTTTTTTTTTTTTTTTTTTTTTTTTTTTAATTTATTTTTTATTTTAGTATTTTAAATTATTTTAATAATACTTTTAATGCAGTTTTTAAATATATAATTTTTATATATTAATACTAAACATAATATATTGAGTAAAAAATAACTTTAGTCATGTTTCGTTAACTGAATTATACACATAAAATGGAACTGAGGGAGTAATTAATACGACATTTCTATGGTGTAAGGTGTAATGTCGTACCTTTATTATTGGGATGAGTATTGTTGAATCGAAATTAGTTCATTAGTGGGATGAGTATTGTTGAAATTTAGTTTATTGGGGAGTTGAGACAAATTATAGCATGAATTTAAACGGGTTTGAATTTTTAAATTCAATCTTAGGTCTTGTTTAGCATCAATACTTAGCGGTTAGCGGTAGCAAATATCATATTGTATTACTGGATTTGACCAGCAAATTGTATTAGCGATTTGTAAAAATATATTTTATAAAATTAGTTATTTAAGTTAACAATTAACATGTAAAATGACCTAAAGGGTATACATATTTCACAAACAATAATATAATAACAAAAAAAAAAAAAAAAACAAACAATAAAGAAGGGAGCCTTTGTTTTTTCACTTTTCCCACATCGATGAAAAAAGTGAAAAAGAAGCCTTAAGCCTCCTATAAAATGAGCCTCAAGGCTTCGCTAAAATTAGTCGTGCCCATCCAAATTCGGTTGAGCACGACAATGGATCCTCATAAATGGAGCCTCAAAGCTCTTCAGTAGTTTTTTGTCTTTTTTCTTTTTTTTTTTTATTTTTTAATAATAAAGTCTTTTTCTTTTTTTTTTTTATTTTTTAATATAAGTAAGGACATTTTGGAGAAAATATAAATTTTTCAAAAATATCAATCTCAAACGCCGCCCTAGCCGCGTTTGAAATTCCAGTGGTTTGGGGCAATTCAGTGCTCCAAACCGCTAGTTTATCAAGTAACTACTTTGATGTTTTGATCATAGTTAAAACGTCAAGTATCAAATATCAAAGTCCGTAAATTTATTAAATTTTGACAAATTTGTCAATAATTAAACAAGGCTTAGTATTCAAAAAAAAAAACAAGGCTTTAATTATTTTGTAGAAAAGTTTTACAAAGTTGTTTCTCGTCATGATCTCAAAGCACAAGCCTACCAACCACATGATAATACATTTGACGTAATAACTATTATTTTCCAATTGAAAACTAAGTCCAATCACTTCATTTCTCCAATTCTTTATTTCGTTCATTTTCCATTTCTCTAGGTTTTTATTTGTTTAGTTTTTCATTTTTATAATCCGTCATTTTCCAATATCCATATTCATTTTCGAAACTCAATTTTAAAGAAATAAACAAAATTTTGAACAAGAGAGAGTTCGGAATGATATTTGGAGAGAAAGTTGGGCGGTGGCTAATGAAAAAGTCGAGGATGGTGATGGAGAGAAAGTTAGGGACGAATATGATAGTTTGAACCTATCAGCTATGGACAATATAGGTTGATTATCTTCTTGTGGTTATTTTCTAGCTAAGGTCTCAAAGGCAGGTTTTACCTAGACTACACCTTCAGGTACTGGCGTACAAGCTTCACATTAAAAAAAAAATAAAAAATCTAAATCCTTTCTATGTGTTTATTTCGGCTTAAAAAAGTTATTCTAACCTTCCATTCATTATGTTGTGCATCCGGATGCACACGACGTAGTTTAGGGAGTAACGGTGCCGTTAGTGGCCGTTTCTGCACCAATCATATTTTTTTTTAAAATATAAAATAGTACTCCTAGTTTCCTCTCCCACAGCATTTCACTTTCCCGCACTCCCTTTCTTCTCCAACACGATACCCTCGTAGACACTCCATTTCTTTACCATTTCATCAGCAGTTTCTATCTTTCACACACACTCGTCGTCGCTATTGCCGCGGCGTCCGATATCGCATTCAACTACGCTTCCTTTGTAAACTAGGGCTCATCATCATCCTATAACAGGTATAAATGCATTTTACATTGATACATATTGCATTTACACAAAACAAGCATTCATTTTGAGTACATGTTTATGAAATTTTAAACTAGGGTTTTATACTGTTAATCTTGTATGAATGTATAGTATTTGACTATTAACGTGTATGGTTATGATTATGGTTTAAGTATGTTTATAAGTTTATTGAACTGTAGTTGTTCAATTTTGGAAGTATAGTTGTGCGTTTATGGAATTGTAGATATACAGTATTGGATGTGTACTCTGTTAACCATACTCTGTGCACCAAACTGAATTCATGCCTTTTTAGCATAATTTGCATTGTGTTAATATCTATGAGATTATGGAATTCTAGTTTTACAATTCTGGAAATATAGTTGTGTGTTTATGGAATTGTAGTTATAGACACTAGTACAAATTGGGAAATATAAGTACCACATTCCGAGTCACCTTCACGAAAAGGTGTTGTAGAAAAAAAATGGTATAACTTTTCGCGTCACCAACTGAGTAAATGTGGCCTCGAAAATTATATTATTAAAATAATAATAGAAGAATCCGCGACACAACTAAAAAGGGTGCACAGATATTATATTATTAAATAATAATAAGGGTATCACCTTTCTGTAGAATGTGCCCCGGATATTTTATTATTAAATAATAAAATTTGCGCGGCACCTATCCCAAATGGTGCCACACGAATTATAGAATTTCTTCAAAAAAAATAAAAATTATTACAATTTATTCCGCTACCAACTCCTTCCATTAATTCTAACCTAACTATTTTCCGTCGCATCACCTTCTCTCTTCATTTTCAACCCTTCTTCTTCTTCTCTCTGTTTTCTCACACTTACGCATCTTGGTTCTGACGATTACTTCCGATGACCGTCGATGGAGGCCGAGGGCTCAGATCTGGTCGTGCTCTTTCTTCTGGTGACAAGAGCTCTGCAACGTACGGTCAGCTGTGAGCTCTGCGACGTACGCCTCCTTTCCGCCGCGTTCCATAATCGAAGAAGAAGAAACTAGATCCGTCGCCGTCCTGCCACCGCCACCGCCACTGCACACGACCCGCGCTCCATCGAAGAAGATAGCTTGGCCAGAGTCTCCACCACACCCACCACTGCGACGCACAGTCTCCACCGCATCACCACGCGCCACCGAACCGCCCCCTCAGAATTAAACAGGTTCATTTTTTTTTTTTTCAATTTTTAATAATATAATTTTTGTTTTATTATTATTTGCTCATTGTTCACTGTATTTTTGTTCATTGGCTACCTCTGTATACAAATAAGAGTTCGCTATTCACTGATTTTATTTATTTATTTTGAATATTAGTGTATTGCATTATATTTGATTTTTTAAAAATTAGTTTGAATTTATTTTTAAGGTCTTATAGTGCTGCTGCAACCTGTAAGTAGTCGTTAATTTCTTTCAGTACATGAGATGTCTCTGCTGATTGATTGATATTGATTTGCAATGCTAATTAAGTATAATTTTGGAATTTCTTTGATTACAATTGACTACAAATTACCTATATCTTATGCATCATCTATGGCTTCAAAGCAAAGATTTCAATTACCTCTATCTTATGCATCTTGCAGAGTATCCAAAAGTTGTTAACTGATGGTACTAAACATGGACTCAAGAGCTTTTTGTCAAAAAGACTATCATGGGCTTTTATCGCCAAATATTGTGAAGGAGATGAATGCTTGTCATTAAAGATGGTACTATTACTGGGGTATGCCTTGTCCCCTAGCTTGAGTTTTCTAATGTTAATGTCTTTTTTTGAAGAAATCATGTTGGTGACTAGACAAGCAATATTTGGTCTGGAAGTTGGAATTGGAACCCACATTTTTAGATTAGAAACTATAGCATGTGATCCTATATCAACTATTTTTTATTCAATGCTAACTTTCATTACAAATTTATTACTTTTTTGTTCTCTGATCTCATTTTGTTTTCTCCACTTTGCATTACTTTTTCATATATCAAAATCCATGGTCCTGAATATGATGATGAATCATATATAGAAGAGTTTGGAGAAGATGACTTGGTTGGGATAGTAGTAAATTAACACTTATTTCAAAATGGTATGTGTGAGGCTACCTGTGTCTTTGTATTTGCATGCCAAATGAATTGAAATGGCCCGTGTTGATACCCTGTACAGATTGATAATTGAAGGTTGCAAAAGAATTAGTTCTTTGTGACTCATGAACTGATCTTCTATTCAAAACTTTTGGTGCTTTTATTCCCTATTACTCAACAATTAAATTCTAGCAAAATTACATTTTTTGTCATTTGCAGGCCAGTAATGATTAACTTCCTCAATCAGACATAATAGAAAGATGCAGTATTCCTAGACCTGCAGCAGGTCTTGTAAATGTAGTATTGTCAAAGGAAATGGAGAATGCAGCTCAGGTAGTCACTATCTTTGGTGAATAGTTGACAAATACAAGAAACTATGTATTATGGTTGCTGCTGCAGTGTTGGATCTAATGGTAGGAAGCTTGAACTCAAGAACTTCCTGTCAAAAGTCGACACTGCATGTTGATGACTTTGACTGCATTATCAAGAGAGAGAAAAGTGAGCCTACTTGGACATCTCTTCATTGCCTAATTTGTAAGCCAGCTTTCAATGTTGCTCGAATTGCATGACCTAGAATGGATTACATGAGGTCCCTGGTGATAGTGAGCTATTAATTTTTAGAATTTGTAGTATTATGCATGAATTTGCATTTAACTGAGATAGTGGAGTAGGTATCTAGTTTCATGTCATAGGGATGACTGATGAGCCGGATGTTTCTATTTAGAATGTTCAATTTTGTCATGTAATATAACTGTCTGTTGAGAATTTCATTGTGTCTTACAGCTTATGTGATTTTGCAGATTGAATATGGAGAAACAGATGCATGGCTGTAAATGGAACTCATGTTTCATTTGAGTGTTCTTCTACTGCCGCAATTGGATACCAAGTTAAGTGTCAAAGGTTTTAGGTTGGTTGCACCCATTTGGATTAGTTAGTGGTTTGTATAGGCATTATGCCTTTGTTAGGTGACCACTTTTGGGTCACATGTAAAACATTATTTTGGTAGCAATGAATAACCTTAATAAAAACATTTCTTTATTAACTTTTTTTCTTTTGGCTGTAATTTTTTCTTTTATATATTATATATATATATATATATATAATATATATATTATATATATATATATATATATATATATATATATATATATATTAATTTATTAATTTTAAAAAATGGTAACTTTCCGAGACACCCCTTGTAAGTGGGTGTCTTGGAAACAAATTAATAAAATAATAATAAAGGACTATCGAGGCACCTGTAGTGGAGCAGGTGCTCGAAAGTCTGGATTAAAAATTAAAAAAAATCATTTTTCGGTTTTCAGTCACCCTTTACGGGTGACTCGGAAAGCGGAGGAGAATCACAGTCTCCAAGATCCGAGTCACTGTACAGGTGACTCAGAAAGTGTTTTATGGGTGACTCTAAAAGCTTTTTTTGTACTAGTGAGAGTTTTGGATGTAGTACTCTGTGCACCAGATTGCATTCAAATCCTTTTTAGCATAACTTGCATTGTGTGTATATTTATGAGATTATGGAATTCTAGTCTTACAATTCTGGAAATATAGTTGTGTGTTTATGGAATTGTAGTTATAGAGTTTTGGATGTAGTACTCTGTGCACTAGACTGCATTCAAATCCTTTTTAGCATAACTTGCATAGTGTGTATATTTATGAGATTATGGAATTGTAGTTTTACAATTCTGGAAATATAGTTGTGTGTTTATGGAATTGTAGTTATAGAGTTTGCATATACTACTCTGTGAACCTCACTTGATTTCTTTATTTGCAGAAATGGAAGAGTCAAGTGTCGCAGATGACGCTACGCTCGGTCAGTTTGTGAAGTCAGTAAAAAAGAGAAAAACCAGAGCAGTGTTGAGCTCACAAGCTGCTGAACTCACCCCTGCCCAGGAAGATCAAGCAGGGCCTTCGACGAGGCAACAACCTGCAACTGTGAAAAGAAAGAGGGCACCACCATAACAACGAGAGAAGTACGGGACCCTGATGTGGATTACTTCACTACACGAATGGGTCCCAAGCAAAATGTATGACCTTGTCCAGCGTCTAACAGGAACAAACGGATTATGTGGTTGAAATGGGTTTTTGGAGGGCTGCTACACCTACAATTCTCAAGCAATTACTCACAACTTGTTGAGTATCTTCTGCAAAGGTTTGATGTTTTCAAATCAGACTTCATATTGGATGGTGACCATCTACATGTCGGTGAAGAGGATGTTGAATACATCTTGGGACTCCCCCAGGGAAGAGAGATGTTGAGGAGGTACAAAGGGTGAAGAAAATTCTACGGCTACATATAATAAGGTGCTGACTGAGTGGAAAAAGATGGAATGTCAAGTCAGGGTCACCCATAACAACAAGATGCCTGATGAAATAATAGAGGTGACCATGGAGATGCCTTCAAGAGAGACTTTGTGTTTGCTGTCTCATCTCTGCTCCGGGGAATACTGGAAGATATGCCAACTATCGAGTTATCAAGTCATTGCTCAACATCCGGGCAATCTCAAGACTCAATTGGTGCAAGTACACGTACAGTCTTTCATTGATTCGTACGGCCTTTACAAAGACTCTCCTACCAGATCCTTTGGAGTCCAATGGTATTCATCCTGGTAAGATCCCATTATACATAAAACTGTTCTAATTATGGAATTATATTTTATGCAATTATAATTGTAGATATTCAATTATGAATTGTGTTTTTGTGAAATTATGGTTTGAAATTATGGAATTATTGTTTTACAATTTGGAATATAGTTATCCAATTATGAATGTGTGTTTTGCAATTATGGAATTATATTCATGCAAATATGGAATCATAGTTATGCAATTCTGTATGTGTGGTTATGCCCTTATGAATGTGTAGTTTTGTAATTGTGGAAATGTGGTTTCATTATGGAATAATAGTTTTACAATTATGGAATTATAGTTATGCAATTATGGATGTGTGTTTATGGAATTATAGTCTTCCAATTATGGAAATATAGTCATGCAATTATGCAATTATAGTTATGCAATTCTGGATATGTATTTTATAATTATGGAATTATAGCTATGCAAATAAGAATGTGTATCCATACAACTCTAAATATGTAGTTATTCAATTCTTTAACATACTCTTCTTTAATTCTTGAAGCTCTTCTACTTTGACCGATTACATTCAAAGGCATGACTGTCAACCGAACATTCCCGGCGATCAAAGCTTGATAAAACACTGTACGAAGGTGGGTATCAGCTGAGATACGATCAGGGGTTTGGTAAGGCCAAAGTTATCCCTCAATTCCAGAGGCCTACTACCATTGCATCTACGTCATCGCCCCGACCTGCACCTCCTCCTGCTGCAATACCAAGGCCAGTGTGCAGCCTTGTTGCTACACCATCTATTCCAGCTCCATCTGTGCCTCTGTCTAATGTTGACAGAGTAACACATGTGCTTCAACGGCTTACAGCAGATGTCCTTGAGTCGGTCAGGTCATGTCTGACATTGGCAAGCAAGGGGCCCCGGTTGACGTCATGAAAAAGGCTTTTTCAGGAATATCAACAATGCTGAATGCTGCAAGCACGATTCAAACAACTTCTAGCCCAACTGCCTCGCAGTAGATGATATCTTCTTCGGAAGTGAAAGCTTCACGTCAGCAGTTGATTCTCTAGTAGCAGCTTTGAAAAACCTGGAAGGAAATGGAAATAGAATCCCATCGTTTGAGCTACTGGACGCTCTACACCAACCCCACCACCATCTCAACAGCAGCCTTTGGACACCCTGGTGGATAACATGTGAGGAGTGCAGGAGTATCAACCTTAACGGAGAAGGAAGCAACCCCCCGTTACTAATCAGGGTGCCATTCGAAAAATCCACCACTCCTGCTGCCCAAGATGCTGCTGAGTTTGATGAATTTGATAAGTAAGTTACTACTTTCTTATGCATACTGTGAATATGATTTTCAATTCATCAATAATTATGAATTTACGTTTGATTATTATGAATATTTTCTTATTCAAGTATTAAACATTGATTGTTACAATTATAGATATGTAGTTCTCAAATTATGGACATATAGTTATAGATTATGGAAATGTAGTTATAACAATTCTGGAATTATACTTGTGGGGTTATGAACTGCCTCTGCTTTTTTTTTCTGGACAACAGAGCTATGGAAGAAAGTGAATATGATGTTGATGATGTTACTGTGAGAAAGAGACCTGTGGCGCAAATTTAAAAACATCTCGCTTTATTTGAGGTCACTATATTGGACTAAGAACAAAGACTC
>VALG01013615.1:0-11185 GCA_009835305.1 Ipomoea purpurea
TAGATGTATTGTTAAGTTAGCTAATAAGCTATAAGCTCTTTGGTAATGTTCTCAAAATAACTACTAAGTCCGTAAATTTAAATGACATAAGTTGTACACTGTTCCAAATTAAAACCTATTTCTCATCTCCCTTTTATTCCAACTTTCACGTAATTATTATTATTTTATGAGATTTGCTAACAAGATATTTCTACTTCATTTATGAGATGCTAGATCATTGATATTGATAATATTTTATTTCAAAAATGTTAATGTTTTTTTTTTTTCTTGAGAGGAACGGAACTAATTCATTGAAATCGCTTCAAGACGTTTACAGAAAAGAGTGGTGAAGTCCTAACCACTCCCCGTCAATCTGACCATAGAAAGCCGCCCTATGCAAGAACATGGCTGCACTATTACGGCAGACCGCCTAACACCAATTAATCAACATCAGTACCAAATATCGGATGCTAAGGAATTTTTAATTCATGCAATCAATATAACCATAAAGAATGAATTGAAAAAGCAGAACGGATGCATGAAAAAGTACTTGTGAATCCCATTTTTCAATTTCTACTCCCCTATGTCCGGTTGTCACTTCAACCAACTCAAAGCCTCCCGCAAACCCATGGCTTCGGCTCCTTCACCCGGTAAAACCATCTACTATTCAGTATTCTTAGACGCCTAATGTAACTCTCCCGTGATCATGCACGAACACCCAGCTAGCCCCATACGGGTTGCCTCCATGGTCCCAACGAAGCATCCGAGTTCAGGCTTAACCACCCAGTGCGTGGCCGTACCAGCGCACAACGGACCCATATCACCATGATCAGTCCATTCGGCTTGGCACTCAAACACCCCTCCAAAAAGCTAAGGACTCTTTTGAACGAGCACAGTAGAGTTTAAACAAAGTGCCGATTCCACACAACTGTCATTCACTCAACCTGACCAATATAGCCAACATACCATCGCAAAATTAAGGCATTTTTGCATTAATTCCAAAAATCCAAAACCAGAAAACCAATCCACAATTTATACCCGAATACAAGCTAGATGCCGGCAGCCCCCATCAGTAGTCCAAATTCGCTTGGCCCTCCACACAGATAACAAAAAGATGTAGTGCAGACTCATCATGCCAACTGCACATATAACAATCCAACCACACTGAACATTTTTAGAGCAAAGCATCCCGTGTTGGGAGATAAGCCGAGCAAGCTGCCATCCAAAACATTTACCTTCGGTGGAATATTAAACTCCATAATTTAACCATGGTTTTCCCGTTCCAGCCGCTGCATGTATGTCAAGTGTTTGTAGGCAAGATTTCACAGTATATCTCATGCCCGTTCTATCCCAATGCCAAGCCCAGGATCTAGAGGCCTCCTCAAACTAACAGGAATTTCAAATAAGGTTAGCATCAAGGATCAAAAACATCACGTACACATTCACATCCCCATTGTTGTACCTTGAGGACAAGTAAACGCACAGGGGCGTCAGAAATAGACTGGTGCAACTTCCGTAGTAACATAGGGGGAATTTAGATCATCTGGTACTCACGGATCCTACCAATTATAATATCAGTCCAGCACCCACGAACACTTCTACAGCCTTCCTCATTAACAGCTCCTGAACCTGCAGCATGCCCCTCCATATGAAATGGAGGGATTAGACCCTTCCTTGGCGGCTAAATAATCACAGTCGGTGGTATGTAACGGGCCTTATAGAACACGTGCAACTAGCCGATAGGGGCATAGTGACGTAGACGCCAGGCTTGCTTCCCAAAGCAAAGCCTTATTCATATCATGCAATCCGGCGAACCATCCACCATACGACTTTTCGGCATGCATAACCATCCCACGCACGCCACCTTAAACCACGGCCCCTCCTACACTGCCCTCCACCAGTCTGATTCAATCCACCACTTCAATATCACGGCATAGCCCAAGGGCAGCAAAAACATCATCATAGCATACGCGGGATGCCTTGTTACTAATTCCTTCAAACAACACTCCTCCCCGCCCGAGACAGACCTCCTCATACTTCCACAGATTTTACCCTCGTCAGAATCCGATCCTTAACAAAAAGAAAGAATACCTTCCTTTTCCTGCCAACTAGGGACGGCAGCCCAAATACCTTCCACTCGTATCACCCTCCTCAACCCCAAGATATCCACAACCTCATTCCGTACATTCTGCTTAAACATTCCATACTAAAACAAGCGCAGACTTGTCGTAATTATATACTGCCTCCAGAAGCCTGTGAGTTAGTATCTAAAACGTGACCTCATATGCTCACTTTCTTGTACAGTTGCACGTGGAGACAAAAAGCAAATCGGTCCGCAAACAAGGAGGTGCGAAATAAGAGGGTGCACCCCGAGCTACCGTGATACCATGCAGTTGTCCCCCGGCCACCGCTTCTCCAACAATGCACTCAAACCTTCCTGTAACAAACAAAAATAAATAAGGTGAGAGCGGATCACCTTGACGCAGACTCTCCCCGGGATGATAGTGCCTAGGCTGCTTGTGTTCATGTAGACACATGATATCGCACAGAAGTCACAGGTAGTGCACTAATTATATCAACCCACCGCCTGTCAAACCCAGTTTCCACCATTACTGCCCTGTAAAAACAACCCTCTAACCCGGATTCATAAGCCTTCGACTGTCCAGGCTTCAGTGCCACAACCCCATTCTCGACCTTTAGTCTTACCGTTCAAATAGTGATGCGCTTCAAAAGCTAGCATAATATTTATTGAAGATGGCCTGCCGGGTATGAACGCACTTGTGCAGGTGAGATTATACTTCTGTAACATCATTTTCATTCCTGTAGCACACAACTTGTTGCAGCTACTTAATAAACAACATTACATAAAGCGATGGACGAAATCCCTCATAGGTTTCCGGGTTCGGTTTTTTCGGGATTAGAACAATAAAAGTTTTCAGAAGCCTTATCAGTAACATAGCAGTATCAAGAAAGAGCTTACAGAAAGACCATACCTCCCTCCGACTATGTCCCAAAAGTGCTGGAAAAACCCGGTCCGAAACCATCCGGCCCGGTGACTTGTCCGGATGCATCTGGAAAACTGCACTACGAACCTCCTCCAACCATGCTGAGCGGGCGCAACAATAGAGCATTGTCACGCCATTGACCTTTTCTGCCACCGCATCAATAACTCCTGCATCTCCCCATTATCGGGGCAAACAGACCCTCAAAATAGGCCACCATCAAACGTCCCAGGCCTGCTCGTCATCAACCCAATCACCACCCTCATCCCGCAACCTCCTGACCTTATTCCTCCTCCGCCGGGCTTTCACGAGTTATGAAAGAATTTACTGTTGGCATCCCTCCCTTGTACCAGTGTTTTTAGCCCGTTGTTTCCAGTAAATACTCTGTTGCTCAAGCAATATATAACAACTCTTTTTCAGCTGCGGCATACTCATTCATACTAGCAACGTCACGACGCGGCCTCAGAAAATCAATGCGCCGTTTTACATCGCTCAATTCGTCGTTGGAAATTCTTATTATAGTTCTGCCCCACCTTCCAATATCCCGAGCACACTCGCGGACCCTTGTGACAGTATCCATCCCCGCCGTCCGTACCCAACTTTGCGTCACAATCTCCCTGCAGGCATCTTCCCGCAACCAAGCATTATCAAAGAAGAATCTTGGCCGCCTAAACACAGTCGGTACCGCCACTGGCGTTAAATGTTAAATTTTAATATGTAAACAAACTAATTAAATTTTATGATGATGTCATTTTACTCTTTTTACATTTATCAGCTTAATCAAAAAGTTAATTTTACCAAACACTTTCAATCATAACAGCTAGCTTAACAGCTCTTCAGTTTTCAGCTCCGAGCTTATAGCTTTTTAGCTTTCAGCTCCAAGCTTATAGCTTTTCAAATAGAGTCTATGTGTAGTCTTCTGATTCTTCACTTGGATGCCTTGAATACTCTATTAAAAGGCCTCCATAATTTAAGTTGCTTGATCTCAAATAAATCTTATATGTCAAAATTCAAGTGGCTTGATTTTCAAATAAAGCTTATATGTTTGTTTGAAGAGCTTATATGTTTGTTCTTCGTGTTTGTTTGAAAAACTCATATGTTTGTTTGAAGAACTTATTGTTAGTTCTTTGTTTGTTTGAAGAGCTTATATGTGTGTTCTTCATATACTTGATTATAATCTCTGAATAAGCTTCAAAGCTTTAGGGTATTAGATTGATTGCATTGTGTGGCCATAGTGTCTTCTTTTTCTTTGTTTTTTTTTAAAAAAAATAAAAATCACATCTTTTTTATATTTTGAAAGATACATTGGAATAGTTTATATCAAAGAATTTTGCTTATACAAATACGTACAACATTATTTATATAGTACATATAAAAATATAAAATATTAGTGTAATTTTGAAGGATGTTGGCAAGAGCTTCACATAGTCACATGTTTCTAGATATAATATTCAGATATATTGAGACATTAATAAGTACATAGTAGATAGATGTAAATATGAATTTTTGATAAATATTCAAATTTAAAAGGTTACACAATTATACACCAACATTTGCGTAAATATTATTGTAGAATATTACAAACTAAAATTATTTTTGGTTGATATTTAATTAGATAAATTATAAATAAATTGGAACTATGAACTAAACTTTGTTTGAGTAAGAGTCCATCAAATGCGATCAATAATAAAAAGAATTAAAGGAAAAGAAATTGCTACATATTTGGATCTAGTCATTAGATGCTGAAAATAATGAAAACTGCTTCAACTTTTGGTGTCACATCTACCATAAAGAAGATGCCAAGTGTCTGCTTTGGGATAGGAATAACTTATTTTGGAATATGAACAAATCAAAGCAAGGGGAATTAATTAAATGACAATTTATATATGAACCTAAACTAATCTTTACTAAAAGTAAAAGAAAAGCAAATCATATTTGGAAGCTATTCGTTGTCAAATAACATCTGTTTTTAACTTTATTTTAAAATGTCAAAAGTTCGATTTTTGAATCCCTTAATCGTATATCGGTCATGTCTCTACATTGTGTAATTTGAGAACTATTACACATATAGTGCTGTGATTAGTTATTAGCAAACGAAGCTTATATATTTCTTGATGAAATGGAAGAATAAAGTAAAGAACATGGGAGAATTTGAGTTGGAGAATTGTAGTGGTGAGCAAAGGTAGTGAACAGGATGAGCTTCAGAGTCACAATCAAGAAAGAAGAAAAGCTAGCAAAAGCTCCATTCCATGTGAATTACAGGTTCACATTTTCCGTGACTATTATATCAATCAAATTAAAGCTAGTTAGCAATGCCATTCATGCCAGCAGACAATTTGGCCAGAAACAATGATAATAATAAAAATAATGAAAGTATTTTAAGGAAAACAGACATCTAATCATGTCTGCATGCTAAAATAACCTAAAAAAGACAAGAGCAATCATATGGAGACAGCCGCGAAAGCATAGACGTGTCCAGACACAGATCGATTCAATCGCGCAGATCTACACCCGTCTTCAACGCATTACGCATGTGACATCCATGTATTCCGATCCCCCAGATAACTTTGTTTATACAGATTAAGTGCGTTTACTTCGCTTAATCCAATCAACCAATTACACCTGAATAGTAAATAATTGCAACCGGTAGGACACTATATATAAGAATTAACTTGCAAGAATCATGTTCTATCAAAAGAGTATTGATTAATATTTTGATACTTTGTATTTATTAAGTTTGGCAAAGGTTAAGTTTTACATATTTATTTACGAGAAAAATGTCAAATAAGCTTCTAAACTTTATTGAAAAAGTCCGTTAGACTCCTAACATTTTGAAAGTTACAATTAAACTCATAAACATGTCATTTTAGTGCATTGAAGTCCAAAAACGATCAAACTCCGGCGAACCAGCGAGAAGGCGACCAAATTCTACTCTTGAACCTTCTCCGGCAGACCAGAAGGCGACCATTTTTTTTGGTTGCCTTCTAGTCTGACAAAGTTTGGTTTACCTGTATGGTCGCCTTCTCCGGACGGACCAGAAGCAACCAAAAATAGTCGCCTTCTCTGGTAGACCAAAAGGCAACCATTTTTGTTTTTGTCTTTTCTTAGAGCAGAAGGCAACCATGGTCTGTCGGAGAAGGCGACCAAATTTGGTTGCTTCTTGCTAGTTCGCCGAAGTTTGGCCGGTTATCGTCGGAGGTCACCAGAACTCTAATGACCTGTTATAGGTCATGAATCGATTTTTGAATTTCAATACACTAAAATGGTATGTTTATGAATTTAATTGCAATTTAAAAAAAAAAAATTAGGGATCTAATTGACTTTTCAATTAAAGTTTAGGGACTTATTTAACTATTTTTCCTTTATTTATTGTTGTTACAAGCTATCAATGGGAAAGAGAAAACAAAACAAAACAAAAAAAATAGCGTTTCCTTGGTCAAAGGATTTGGTTTAGGTACGGCTATCTGCCGCATACTAATTGGTGGAACATTGGCAACTTTGCGTTTTACAGGTAAGCGAAGTTGTTGGTTTTCAATGGAGTTCCGAGGTGAATGATAATGCTAAATAATTGTAATAAGATATTGAGTAAACTCAAATCAAGAGTAATTATAATTATAATATCATTATACATAAATTAATAATTTATTGTTGTAATTCTCATTAGAAACGATCTAATGTAAAACATTTTAGCCTCATTACTCGTCAAACATGGATGGAAATGCTCGCCGGCCGGAAGCCGTGCCTCAGATGAATAAGCTGGACTCCTTCCGGCGGCAGAATCCTACAAATGTCAAAGACATTTTTAAATATTATAAATAGAAAATAGATGACAATTTGGTCCAATTCGACCCTGATATTCTAAAATAAATTACCAAGCCCTATAGTGCGCTCAGAACAAAAGAAACATTACATATTTTAATTGGTTGATTGTCGAATTAACCATCAACAAATAAATATCTACATGATTTTTCTATTAAACATTTGAAATAGATATTGCGAAGGCTGTCAAGCGTGTAAACACATCCTTATGAAATAATTTCAAAACTTATCATTCTAACACAGTTATATCTTATGAACTAATTTCAATAAGATTTAATTTAACACGAGTAAAGTATGTATGTACTTTGAAATATAAATAATGTGTCACATTCTTATAAATACAGACCAATGTTGTCAGAGAGGTCGCTAAACAACTAGTCGGACGTCTGGGAACGCTCTAGCAACTAGACACCTAGACTGTGTAGGGAAGTAATCTGAGCATATCATACTTCACATTTTTCCACTCAGATGAGGAGTTAATTAGACTTTAGAACCCCTAAATTAATCACTTCATTATTTTAGAGGATTAGTTGAATACATTGATTACAAAATATAGAAGATAAGTACATGACTGAAAAATATATATAAGAGAAGTAGCTTTACAGACCAAAAAAACTTTGGCCGAGTTGAACGCAAACTTGGCCGAGTTAGACACCGACTCCAGTCGAGTTAGGCGCTCAACTCTTCGAATCAACGTCTAGTCAACCTTTTAGTCGGTCAACCAACTAAAACCCCTAAGGCTAAAATCACCTCAGCCTAGGGCGCCTAGGCTGCCTCTTAGGCCAATTTTTTTATAACATCGTTAATAACCATCTATTTACAAAAATATCACCAGCCCTTTCCATTTATGTAGTAAAGAGGACATTGTAAAAATTTCCTTTAAGATACAAACACTGGACAAAAAGGTATCAATCACAGAGTGCACCAAATAAGTAAAATGCATATCTGTAAACAGCAGCCTAATATCTGCAATAAAACCATATTAACAGCCCAAATCATTGAGCATATCAAACCACAACAATTACTTACTAGATATGAATACTATACTTGGTACAAAATCAAGAATCACTTTCAAATCAGTCAATAACACCCCAGCAAAGAAACTTAGCTTCTGAAGGTCATATACATACTAGATTTGAAGCATGATCCATAAAGCTATGGACTCCATCAATGGCTATATACATACAGGAAACTCAGTCACTCCAAGTATCAGAAACTAGAGAACTAAAAGACAGCAAAATTCGAATACCAGTGTAATCAATCCTTCACTCATCAACAAGAAAAGCAATGGGAACAACTAGCGGTATAATACAATCCAAACAACAAGAGGACAAAAAGTAATAAGGTTCCGTACTTCAGTTCCTACAAAATTCTCGGCTACTAACCAAAACATTCAGTATGAGCCAATCAAGCTAAGACAATATCTCCAAGAATCTCTGAAATCTGAATCGCCCCACGTGTCAAAACAAAACTTATTACGGACAATGTAGAACGAGATTCGTTAAAACGACAAGTTTGCTTTTTGACAAAAAGCCAACACAATCAATGCAATTCGAGAACGATGATTAGTATCAGATTATATCACGTTAATTACATGAGAAAAATCCGGACTGCAGTGTGCAAAGATGTACTCGAGATAAGAAACAACACAACACAAAACAAAACCAAACAGAATAAATTAATACACCACATCAAGAACAAGAAAGTGAGAACAAACAGGGCAAATGGGAATGCAATTACTATGAACCGACACTGATTTGATAAAATCTTAAGATTTATGCAAAACTATGGGTAAGGGATATCATGAACGAAGAACAATAGACATGAGTAACATCACATATGGATCAGAACATAAGAGCACACATTCGAATTGAATATTCCAACAGAGAATAGAGTTGTTTTTCATCAAGAACCAACCAGCCACATAGTAGAAATCACAATCAGATAAAACATACATGAATTCAACACACTGATCAGAACACCAAGATTATCCCATACCACCAAATATGAGGTGTAAATTAAAATAACATGTAAATCCACTTCAAACAGCAGACTCATCACAGACAGACCATCGGATGTTCTGAACTTTTATGATCACAGTTCAGTCTTAGACCCTTAGCTCTAATTATGATCCTTTTTCTTTCTTTTTTTCCAAGCTTTTTTTCCGGACCATTAAAAGAGGAAATTGTAAATAAAAAAGTAAAATTAGGTGATCAAATGGTTACAATGATTCGAAGCCAAGAATCACCATGATAGTCGGTCAGAGACACAAAGCTGTGCAGCATTGAAGTTCATAGGCTTCAGCATCCACTTGTATTCCACTGCCGGCGGCAGGTTGAGGTCGAAAGGCAACGGCTTTCTGAAAGAGGAAGAGCGATATTTTCACAGTCCATGTCGTCAACAAAACGGAAGAAGAATCGCAGTCGCTATGGCAATCATCTGGAACCACCGGCTGTGACACGGGTGGCGCGAGAAGGCAGCGCCGCCGTCTGCTGCCGAGGAGGCCTGGGCCCACTGAAGGACTCCACTGTACTACTCATGCCGCTGGAGGTTGGCCTCTGGGAGAGAATAGGTGCTCCTGCATGTACATCTGTTGATCGACAAAGGAATCGTTTGCGGGGTTTGGCCTCTGTTAAACTGAAGGTTGTGATAAGGAGGTAGATGAGAAGGAGCAGGCAAGGGAAAAGTTGGTCTTGGCTTTAGGGCCACGGAGATTCCGGCGGCGGCGTCATAGGCTCGAGCGCAGCCTCTGCCGAGTTGAAGTCCCGAGCCATACACGGGTCTTCTTCCAAGGGTCTCTATCTCAGCCGCGAATTTCCCCACGGTCCTCTTTCTCACTCCGCGGAACCTAATCTCCTTAGATCCTCCAATCCGTTGGCTTCCGACGGCGCGGCCGCCTCCGGAGATTGCTTGAACTCTGGAGCTGCTCTGCCTCTCCGCATCGTCCAAGTCAAAGCACCAAAAAAATCAGATCTTTTTTCTCTACGGTAGAAGAAGATCTAGTTTACTAAGAAGATAAATCAAACAAATAACGTCATGGGGTAGATGACGATTATGGGAAGATCTTATCCTTTAATCTCCTCCTCCATCTCTCTCCTCATCCTCTCTCTAACCTCAGTTTCTCTCTCTACTGTAGTACTATGTGTGGGTTTGGGTGAAGAATCGAGAGAGGGGCCAGCGGGAGAGAGAGAGAGAGAGTCAGATAGAGGGTATTTTGGGTAATTAATTTTATTTTTTCCTTTTCTTTTTGGAATTGTGAAAACGCAATAGTATTAATTAGGTAATTCTTTACAACTTGGAAACATGCACCCACCCTACCCCAATAATCTTATAGAGGCCTAGACAACTTCCTTCTTCTTTCTTTTTTTTCTCTTTTTTTTTTTTAATGATAAGTACATTTAAAATAAAATAAAATAAAAAATGTTCTCATATGTAGTCTATATTTTATTATTTACTGTTCAGTAATTTAATTTATTATTATGCGACAAAAAATAATTTAATTTACTTTAAGTTTGTTCGATCAAAGTAATACTCTTAATTTTCTAATGAAATATACAAAATAATCTTGCTCCTGACACCTATTAGGTCACAACACATTTTTTTGTTAGATTTAGAAAAGTGGGCAAAATCCGTTTGAACAACTTCATTGTATCTCCTAGTCACAACATGCGTATTGGGGGGACGAAAAACATCATCCATCGAGATGTCCATAACACCATGGGTAGATTGGCAAGGTTTTCCCCACCTACAATCGGCCTACCCCAATCCCCTCTCCAACCATTCCACCACACCCCTTCTAAATTTCATTTATCAACCCTAGAGTCTGACGACATCTAATCCAGTGATATTGTCTTTCAATCACTTTGTAATCTAAGGACACTGCTAGGGTGAGCAGAATATGAAAAAATTGATTTCTGATCGACACAGCAAACGAAAAAAGCCAATGTCGAAGGGGGTATCGTACCTCGATTGGCTACCCAATTCGGCTTAAGTAATAAATGCTCGGAATTTGAATCAGTTTGGTTTAAAATTTCACCCCCGACCGTTCCAAAAAAGTTCAAATAATAAGGTTTATGATATAGTACACGTCGTGTAATATATAATAGTATACTATATTAATATATAAGTATATATATATTATAATATATATAGTATATATATAATATAATAAACTAACATAACTAAAGTTACCCTTACCATACTTAGACTTGAAGGAATCACATTCCTTCAAAATCTATGTGGAGGAAGTGACATCCCTGTAGAAATGTTAGATTCCCTAGAGATAATATGAACGGAACACTGAAAATGAAAGCTTTGAAATGCACATCCCTTGTTATGTTATATAATTGAACCAAAACACCCATGAATGCCTAATTTATATGTCA
>VALG01013620.1:8579-33579 GCA_009835305.1 Ipomoea purpurea
ATTTTAATATATTGATTTGGGAATAGGAAACAAACTTGGTTGTTTTTTTAATTTTCGTGTGGATAAAGAAATGTGTTTTTTTTTAAAGGAATTTAAATTGTATTAATTTGAATTTTTTTTTTGAAAGGAATTTAAATTAAAATTAACTACTTTAATTATATAACTAACATATTTCGATAAATGGTTTACTTTATGGAGGTTAAAAATTTCCCCAAAATGGAGACATTTTATGGAGAACCCTAAGTGACCACAAATAATTTACTTATAAAGAGGGGTCGGATATGGTTCATGTGGATCCTATTTGTGCCATGTGTGGGAATTGTACAAGGAGGACACATTGCATGCCTTAGTATCATGTGGTTATGCTAACACCATATGGGCACTATCTAACCTTCCACTCCCTCAATATTGTGACAAATATTTCATGAGTGATTTAGTGCATATCTGAATGTTCTAAACACTAATGGGATTATATATGCAGCTGCATTCTTTATCATAAATGGGAGAGCACGGAAATGCAGCGGTTTGGAGGCAAATTATTGTGTGGACCATCCAGCGCCACCATAACAAATACATTTTTAATATACTAAATGTACATTTTTTGTACTGAATATACATTATTAATATATGTAACTCAGAACAAACAATATGTACATCCCCTAAATACAAGTTACATTATTTTTATACTGAATGTACATTATTTTTGTATTAAATATATATTATTTTACAATAGACAAAATATGGGCTACACAACTTGTGTGGACCACGGTGGTCCCACACAATAATGATTGGGTTTGGGAATGCCTGCCTACCCTTACCCAGGAGAGTTGTTGCCAGTGCGAAAGCTACCATGCACGCATGGAATACCGTACATCACATAATGGCTACCGATGGTGTAGCTGCTACCGCCCCCGCACCCGGACTGCCGTCCACGGCACTGGCACCCGAAGTAGTTGTCGCGCCGCCTACGCCGCGACCTCACGGAGATGTTATATGGATGCCGCCTACCAACATGCTACGAACGCGGCCTCAGTAGGAGCGGTACTGCTGCAACCCGATGGAAGGTTCGTTGCGGCATACAATGTCCCCTTGCCCGGATTGTTTTTCCCCACTTATGGCCGAGGCCTTTGCGTGCAAGGAACCTTATCTTGGTTACGCGCCGGGCCGCGCACCGTTCAAATCTACATGGATTGTCAGACACTACACTGTTATCTGTCCTCAAGAGGACCCCCACTCAGATCATACATCGGCTATGCCGTTGATGCTTGCAAAATTTGCATATCTACTTTTGATTTCTGTTCAGATATTTTATTCCTAGATCCCAGAATTTATTAGCTCATACTTTAGCTTCTGCAGTTTCAGAACATTTCTACAGCTATGTATTAGACGTAGTCCCCCTGACTCTATTCTTGTTTATCTATAAAATGACCGCGCATGTTGCTCTAAATATATATATATATATATATACTATATAATATATATACTATATATATTATATATATATTATATATATTATATACTAATATTATATAATATATATATATAATATATTATAATATATATATATATATATATATATGATAAGTAAATACCACGTGAGAATTACTATCAATAAAGTCCAGATCAACTTAAAGCAAAATAAAGTCTTTATTAATCCCGGTAAAGGTCTAAGTACAATCTACTTGGTTGCAACGAGTACCGATCTGGATGCGTCGGGAGTCTCTGTGTACAAAACCTATCGATCGGTCCAAAAGTCCCCTACACTGTTGCGTTTGTGGGTATTTATAGCCGCCGGAGCTTGGACAAGAATCCGGCTGGCTCGGCATGCTTCCACGTAGCAACCACGTGTCATCCGCCGGCGCCCGTCCTGTCGTCGTCTAGGCTGGACACGTGTCTTTAGTCAACACCTCACGCCTAAGGGCTGCCGCTCGGTTGGTTGACACCCCGGTCGGCAATACCGTGGGTACCGACCGGGTTCTTCTACAAAGATCGACCTGTAACCTGCAAAACAAGTAAGAAAGAGAACCGAGGCATGTCGGTGGGTATTTTTTTATATATATATATATACTATATATATATATATTATAATATATATATATATATATATATATATAATATATATTAATTATATATATATATATATATATAACTTGTAAATAAAATAGCAGATAATATTTGTCAAAAATTTCCCTCCAAAACTTATTTATTGAAAAAGATTATTTATGTTAAGAACTATATGTATTTTATATCTAATTTCTCCTCTTTATATATGTTGAATTAAATTAATTATAATTGAGATTTAAATGAATATATACACAAATTATATTAAATATACAACTTTACCTAAAAATTTGAACACAATAAACTTTTTTTCATACTTCATTATGCTTTAATATATATAGAGAGATAGAGATAGATAGAGCTATAATAATAAGTATAATTTATAAAATATAATACACATAATCACTTCAAAAAAAATATGTACAAATACCCACACAATTAATGTATTCATACTTGCTAATCTTATTTCTATCAAAATTCATTAACACTTTGGAGGGAAAATTTGTAGCTACATTCTGCTTTATTCTACTTTGGAAGGTTGGGATTGGATGGAAAACTGCTTTATTATGCTTGAAGGTTGGGATTGGATGGAAAACTTATTGTGTTTTCTTTGGTTTCTTGCAGTGCTTCTTGGTAGGGAAGACAAGGTTGGGAATCAAGAGGCAAAGTCTTGATAGCTTTCTCATTTATAGGGGCACTAAACCCTAGAAGAATCCACAATGATTGGTGGAGGGAAAAAATATAAAAGTTTGGCTGAGGGATGTATAAGACAAATTGGTTTGGAGGATTGTGGTCCACCAGGCTTCATGGACTAAGATCTAGAATCAAGATTTGAAATAGTTTGGGTTAAAAATGAATTTCTCAAAAATAATTTGTAGATGAACACTTGATTTAGACTTCTCATATTTAGGCTTTTGATTTCACCAACAACTCAATGAAGTCCTCAATGTGGGAGGGGTCATACTTCAATTACCGTCTCTAAACCCGGAGCGATGTCTCATGATAAGTGCATTTTTGTCTATATTTTTACCCCTTTGAACCCATTTTATTTGTGAATTGCCTAAAAACTTGTGTGAATTGTGACTAATTTGTGTTGGTTTTATTTCAAGGTGCAATCATTCACAACAAGTGAGGAATTCAATGGTTTGTGGGAAGATACGAGCAATTTTTGGATCAAGAGATTAATCAAAGAGTTTGGAATGCATTTAGGAATTTTCAGCAGCCTCGTACCCCCTCCCGTACGCCCATCCATCAGCCCATCCGAGATTTGAAAAACGAAGCAGGTGGCGTACGCCCTGTACGCCCATCCGTTAGTCCATCCTTGTCTATAGCTTTGAAGCAGGTAGCGTATGGCCACTGGTACGCCCCTCCCACAGGGCGTTACGATATTTCTGCCCAAAACCCAGTGTTCACTGGAAATGCACCAAAAATGGTACGCCCTGGCGTATGCCCATCCCTGAGGCCATCCCACTGTGCTCTGCTCTATTTATGCGCGTTTTTGGGTCATTTCAACGGGTTTTGACCCCATGGTTGAGCCCTAGCTTCTCTCTTTCACTTCCTTTCATATTGTAGTGTTAGATTAGGTTTAAATTTAGGTTTCTTAACATTTTCAAGCTTGTAATCAAGGATTCAACACTTGAATTCCAAGATTTACCATCCATTTCTTAGTAAAGTTTTCTTCTCCCTTTTATCTCTTTATCTTGCAATGTTTATGCTTTACATTTATGTTTTTGTGTTCTTTATGTTATTGAATCATGATTAGTTAGTTTATGGACTTGAGTTAGGGTTGTATTATCTTCTTTGATGCTTGATTTGTATTATTGCAAAAAAGGGGAAGAACACTAACCTAGGTTCTTGAGTTTATGAAGGTTTTGTGTTATGTATTTTGTTAATGTTTGGTGTACAACATCATTATAATGTTTGGGAGGATTCTTGGCCTCAATGAGAGTTGGGTAAGATTTCCAAGCCACTCCTTGCATAAACCAATCTCTTCCTATGAAAATAGGGGAAATTGGGGGTTATGGTGCTTTGTGTTCTGAAGAACTTGGGAGTTGTTCACCACGAGATGTGGCAATTCTTGTTCTAATCCTTTTAATTTGCTCACGTGAGTGACTTATAGACTAGGATTTCTACGTGCATCCCCTCTATCCTTGGTTGTGTGATTTCCCCAATCCTTAGGTTGTGCTATGCATCTAGAAGATAATGCTCCCTAGCTTGAGTCCTATTTCTTTTATTTCATCTTACATCTTGTTAATATGTGTTTGTGTTACTTTGTTTAGTTACCATAGCCTCAATCTTCTTATGATTTGCTTAGCTTCTTGTTGATTTCCTTATGCTATGCCTAGTTCTTGTGATTGCATATTGCGTGTCATAACCCCCAATCCCCTGAGGACGACATAACACACCCGTACACTCACCATCACTCATTTTTGCTACATCATCTCAATTGGGATTCGGAACTCCACCACCTCTGACTCTGACTGACAAAATACAAATAGGCCGCCCAAATCCGATCGTGTTGAGTCATAGGCAGTACACACAATGCACGATTAAACGTGCGGCGAGTGCGGTCAGCAACTTTTGCTCTATTAAGGTTTGCAAGCACATGATCCAAATGCGGGGCATCTTGTGCATAATGACAAGGGCTCGCTCGAAGGTGTTGTTTAGGGTTTGGTATTGAGAGTTGGTGACAGGGAGGTTGCGGACAAGCTCGAGGTGCTCACTGAGATAGGCATGCCAGAGCTTGTAGCTGGCAGGGAGAGCTTTCAGAGCACGATGATAGCGCGTTTCTTGAAAGGGGCATCTGCTCGAGCCACCAAGTATCGCCACCACAATTTCAACCCGGATGGGTTCCTAAGGAGCTCTTCTATAGGGGAGGTCATTCTCTAATGATACAATTCCATTCTTATCTTCTTCTTCTACTTGCTTTCGGGGAGAGGAGAGTATATCGAGAGCAGCGCTTCAGAGATTTGAAGCTTTGTTTCTTTACAGATTGCGGTCTACTGCTAACTTCGAATCCATCTCTCCCATAAGCCTAACTTGCAAGAGGTAATTCTATTGGTAACTTCGAATCCATCTCATATAATATAATTATTATATCGGGAATAGGAAAAAAAATTAGTCTCCATTGGATAGAGCCCAAGAGAGTTAGACATATAATGATAGAAAAAATGGCGGTCAAGTTTTTTAATCAAATGAATAGCTTAGCTTTAATTTAAGATTTACTAGTTTATTTGAATATGATTATCCGTTAACTTTTCTTAAATATTATCTTTTGTTCTGTTAGTTCACCGTTAACTTATTCATTGATTCAATAAGAAAGTCTTAAGTTCGAAGTTCGAACCATATCCCAATCAAAGTTGGCATATTTAGTACTCTATTTTACTTTATTAAATTAAATAATAATTTAGTAGTTACAACAAAAAATAATACATATGCATTTCGATCTTAATTTAGAATTATGTATCTACAATTTTATTCAAAAATTATTTATTATCAATAAATTAAATAAGAGAAATAATTTCATTAGTTATATGTCTTATTTTTTCTCCAATATAAAAATTCTTTACATTCAAATTCATCAATTGATTATATTCGCTACATTGTCCCTACAATGTCTTTATTAAAAAAAAAATTCATTATCAATAAATTAATTAAAGAAATAATTTTATATATTATATTGTCTTTTTTTCTCCAATGTAAAAATTCTTTACATTCAAATTCATCAATTGATTATATTCACTACATTGTCTATTATCTTTTTTGTGCACTATTTTTTTAAAAATATCAAAGTTATAATACAAAATAATGTTATATATTTATTTACAAGTATTTTATTAATACCATGAAAAAATTAAGAAAAATATAATTAATAAAGCCAATCATATTAACTACTTGAGGAATTTGTTGACAAAAGAGTATTCAAATCACACAACAAATTGAAGTGAGAACTATCGTAATGTCTTGTTTGACAATCAGTAGTTTGCGGTAGCGTTAACGAATTATATTAGCTAATTTGACAACGAATTATATCAACGGTGATAAAACATATTTAAAAAAATTACTTAATTAATATAAAATAAAATGTACTTAAATAAATAATAGATAAAATAATAATAAATATTAATATATATATATATATATATATATATATATATATAATATATATATATATTAGTATATATTATATATATATTATATATAGTATCATATAACTACTTGGAGATTATTTACAAAAAAGTATCAAATACACAAAAAATGAAGGGAAAACTACCTCGCAAAGTCATGTTAACAACAACAATTATCTATCAATTATTAGTATATATTAAAATTTTATGCCCTAATTTTTATTTGCTCTCCCTTATGTCCATATTTGGTTCAACATATTACAATTATTTTATTGACAAATAATATTTGACTTAAATTATCTGTGATTTGTAAACCTAAATTACCTATTAAATACCAAATCAACATCAATAATTATCATGAACAATATAATATAATCTGCATATATTATTTTAAAAAAAAAAAAAATATTTAGTAACCCAATCGCCAACCTAAAAAACTAGTAAATTAATAAGTAATAATAGTTTAAGAAATGGAATATTTCTGTTAATTAAAATAAAAGAATTTTTATATTAATCTGTCAATACTTGTATGAATCTTTGTAGTCCTTTCTGTTTTCTCACAGAGATTTTTCATGGAATTTATTTATTGTTGTTTCTTCTTCTGATTATGTTTATGGTAGCTAAATCTTATTTCATTTAATCTATTAATTTGTTTTATGATTATATGTTTTGTAAATATTATAGCATATATTTATTATCTAAACATAAATAAATATCTTTGAAAGATCATAATCAAACGCATAAAACAAGAATATTTAATATAGATCTTGGTTAGAAATTGATAGAAGTCAATAATTGAATGATTGATGGAAAAACAACAATAACATATTATGGTACTCATTTGCACCTAGATATGAGATACAAAGGTTATTGAAATGGAATGAATTTGTAAATAACAATATAAAGAATAAAATAAACTGAAATTAAAGTTTAAACAAGACATGATAGTAGTGAATATACTTTTAGCAATTTTAATTTTACTTTTTTAATATACTAAATGTGCATTATTTATGTACTGAATGTACATTATATAATATAATGTACATTCAGTACACAATAATGTACATCCCCTGAATACAATGTACATTTTTAATATACTAAAAGTACATTATTTTTGTACTAAATATACATTATTTTACAGTATACAAAATATGGTCCATACAATAATGATTGTTATTAGCATGAATGAGCTTAGTTTAATGGTTCAGTATGTAATATTTGAGAGAAGATACCAAGATTTGAACGACAGTGAGGATTACGTCTAAAGTGGACAAATCTTTTGTACGCACTATTATTTGACCATGTCTGCTGAACCATTGAGTCACCATGATTTACATTTTCTTAAATGCTCTATTGAGGCAGAGTGTAACCACAAATTGAGATTGTGGATTCAACATTTTGAGATAAGAGTTTACTAGTATTTGTCACGTGCGACGCACAGACTATTATTAATTTAATCAATTTACCAATTAAATTTTGTTGACATCCTCTAAATTAGCAAAGAAAGTAATGACCGTTGAAACATAAAAACTTACATGAGTTCTTAAGCTCCAGGAAACATTCATCTTCCTCAGATCGCACAATTTAAAGCTCTATATATAAGAGATCTAAGCTCCCAGAAATATTCTTCTCCCTATTCTAGCCGCCACCAAAATATAATTGTAGTATTGGTTGTGGATGATGGCTTATTTATAATGTTGAAGTAGGTGTAGATGTTCATGTAAATATTCATTCTGAATTTTAAATATATCTTTAATCAATTAGTGTTAGTCTTGGAGATTGTAAAAATCATTTGTAATTCAAAACATGTGATTATTGTCAGATAAACACTTACAAATATGTCAAAATCTATCGCTTGTAAGTAGTAACCTATGCTAACTTTATTATCTTATATTTGTATAACAGTCAACGCTACGTTTGAATGACAGGATATTGAGCTCGTCCTTTCAAGTCACCACCCAACATATAAATTAAAGATAGATGAGAGCTAAATAAATATTTGGTTTGATCAATATTGTGTGACGATCTAATGAAAAGTTTAAAAAAAAAATTAAATCAAAATGTTTCATAAGCCAAGTTGTGTGGCAGCCATTGTGCCCTTAGCTTGCATGTTTCCTATTAAGGAACTGAAAAATATATAGAAAGAGAGAAACGACAGCTTATAAGACGCACTAAGAGTGCCTTTCTTAAAGTCATTACATAATTATAAATCATCCTTTAAATCGCTATGTTTTTTTGCAATCGTTATACCCTACATCACGGCGCACATAGCACTGTGCGTCGCGCACCTTTCAAAACGACGTCGTTTTGGGATCGTTTTGGGAGGAACGGTAGGAAGTTACTGGGATTATGTATATTTGTTCACACAATTATGTGCATTTGTTCATACAATTATGTGTATTTGTTCATATAGTTATGTACATTTTTTATACAATTATGTACATTTTTTTAATACAATTATGTACATCCGAATCAGAAAATTGTGTGTATTATATTAAGAGTTGATGTGTATTATGTTAAAAGTTTATGTTTATTATGTATTATGTTAGATTATGTGTATTATCTTTTAAAAGAGATATATTTTTTGTATATAATATGTACATTCATGTATACAATTATGTGTATTCTAGTATAACATTATGTACATTTTTTAACAGAGTTTTTTTTAAGAAAAAATAACTGCCATTCACTGGGGCGGGAAATTTCAAAAAAAAAATAAAAAATTAAAACGACGTCGTTTTGCATCTAGGCGCACAGTGCAACGTGCGCCGTAGTGTAGGATATAAATTGCCCTTTTTATAAGGATCCTTTAATTTGCTATTTAATATGTAAGCAAGTTGAAAACTCTCTTTCATCATTCTTAATTATACTAGAAGTTTGTCCCCGTGCATCGCACGACATAAAATATAAGTAAATTTATTATAATAATATTTAAAAAAATGATAAAATCAAACATAATTATCAAATTCTTCCGAAATGTATTTCTTTGACAATGCAAAATTGATTGTGGTGTTATATGAACATCACAACATAATATTAACATATATTAACTGTGAAATTTACGTTTAAATATATAAATATTACATATATATAGGTATATATATATTAGTATAGATATATATATATATATAGCTATGTATATACTATATCCAATTATACATTTTTATAACTAACTTTAAAATTAAGAAATCACACTACATACAATAAATAAAGGTTTCTTTATTTTTTATGAAAAAATATGAATGATGTTATAAAATTTCAATGTGAAACTTCAAATTAAAGAGTATGATTAAACAATCAAAATTTATAATCAAATTGATATTGTAACATAAATTGAGTTTCTTATAAAAACATCAATGATTATTATGTGCATTAAAATGATCTCCAAAATTAAAATTTTAAACTATAAGTCTAGTTTATGATTAAACGGATATTACACAGATATAAAATTTTAAGCTAAAATTATTATATTTTTATTATTAACAATTGAAAATTAAAAATATACATTAAACATACCATTAACACATACATACACACATAAACCAATAAACAAATAGCTGTATTCAATGATAGAAATACAAAATTAAATACAAAACCCATTACAGCAATCTTTAGCCGAAAAATACATTCTGCCCAATTTTTATATTAAACAAATCCAATCAAATATTGCGTAGCCACTTCAATATATAACGCAGCCCAACCCAAACGTTTACCCTACAATCGTTATGCCATGGACCGTGTTCACCATGTCCAACGGTGTTAGTACATCGTTATCTTTTTTTTTTTTTCTTAATTAATTGCGTGACTTTTCTTCTTATTTTCACGTTTTGTGGTTCACTTTAATTTGAGGTGAGCAATGATTTCGGACATTCATATTATGAATTCATGCCTGCACATTCATTTTGGACCATGCCTACACATTCCCGTCCGAAATCACGGACATTCATAAATTATGAATCCATGTCTGCACATTCACTTTGGAACCATGTCACACATTCACTTTGGAACCATGAGATTATGAATTTTCTGTTATAAGATTATGAATTTTCTGTTATGAAATATAATTTTCTGTTATGAAATTATTGTTATAAATAATATTAAGTGTGACATTATGATTAGAATATGTAACGATTGTAACGGTCAACATTATTGTTGTCATTATATTATCTATTATATATGTGTACCCCCATTTTGTAATGTTGATGGATGAATGAATATTGCCTACTCTACATATTTTCTTCTCTCTTTCTCCATTTCCAATATCATCTATTCTGCAATGTTCATCGGTTAGGAGCTAAAGGCCATCGGGCATAATCTCTCACAACACGTTATCATGACTTGGATTGACATATTATAAATCAATTTAAGCTTAAAGCATCTAAACCTAAGGGAATATCATACTTGATCTTATAGATGATGTTTTTGTAATAGTATCATCCTTATACTTTCTCGCTTTGTCATAGCGACTTTAAGTTACAGAGATGAAAGGGTACAGATATTCAATTGGATACTTTATGACATGAAGTCTCATAGGTTTGTGACAATAAAACCTTATATCAATGTGTTCATGGTATAAAACCTTGATCCACATGAACTCCAGAAGAGGATAAAATAATTTGTCCAGAAGATTTGCCCAATGACAAGTCCTTTCGTGTCATTTTTGCTTTATTATATATGGATTATTAAATTAAATAAATTAATAAAGAGAGAGGACCTACAAATTTAATAGCCCTACAGATTTCAAGAACTGATAAAGAGCCTCTTGATCTCCTAATTATCTATGTGTAGCCAAAATGCAAGTGAAGTAAGTACCTCTCTGTTGTAATACGTATATGTATTTATAAGAATAGAAGTGAGTATGAATAAACTCCTACTTTATATCACAATTCGGTAAATATGATAAGAAACATGTACTTATCAACAGACCAAGAATACATGTCAGGTATTATCTAAGTGTTTCCAAATTTATGATTCGATAGTGCAAATTCCGCCATACTTGAACCCATTACAAGATATAATATATATATATATATATAGTAGTATATATATATATATTTAATATAATAGTATAAATATTAATATATAATTAGGGTGTGCTGATCCCAGAGACCCCCTCATTAAATAGATGGGTTAGATTATATCCCATCCATTTATAAAGATTTGTAATGGGTGTATGAGATTGAATGAAGAAATAATGTAAGTAAGGACATATTTTAAATAGGGGGGTTAAAAAAGTAATTGTATTATGTGTTAATTTTGGTTAGAATTAGATTGGAATCTTTGCCATAATCAAAGATTACAAATATTATGTAAAAAGTTGTAATCCAATAGGTTAGTAGTTGTACCACTCAAACCGTGAACAAAGGGTGTTGAAGCGCAAGAACATTGCAGAAGTTGAAGATGGCGACTACTACTACATGTATGAGCTGCTGCCTTGATTTATAAATTGTTTTTGGACGTCGGTCTGTGCACTGTTAACCGACGGCGTGTGCGTAATAAAACATCACGAATTTGTTTTTGTGTCGTGTTGATTTATATCTTTCAATTGATATGAAAGGGGAACACGAGGCATTTGAAGGTTTTTTTGTTGTTGTTTTGTATTAAAATGAAGAATGCACAAGCATTTGGGTAATTGTTAGAATGTTGGTGTGTGTGTTTGTTTAAGTTTCCGTGTGCATGTTGTACATTACAGGGGTTTGGAATTGGTTTGACATTCATTTTGTATCCAAAATTATTACTATAAGTGGTGCGTGTGGAATGATATTGTTAGTGCATTTTGAATGAATTAGATGGTATGTGTATTATTTGGTTGGTGTGCTATGGAATGCAGTGTTTATACACATCAGTGTGTGCGTGAGTGTAGAAATGTTTGTGCATCACGATGGGATATGGCATGAGTACGTTGTTTTTTGGCCCCGCGGTTTTTATTGTAGAAAATTAGTATTAGATGTATGCCTAATGTATTGTGTTTTCAATTGTTTTTTTTTAATGGAAAAGAATGTAATAGAGGTTTTCCATTTATTTTTTCTTGCGCATATTTGAATAGTTAGGATGGTGTGTTCGTATATGTAGTTGAGCGTGTGCATGTTCCTTTGTGCGTGTATGCGTGTATGTGTGTGCATTGTCTTGTACAATGGTTGTGTGCATGCAACCGTATTTTAGTTGTGTGTCATATATGATTTTTCTTCTATCATGTGGTCTGTGTGTGATGTTAAAAAAATGTACAGTATTTTAAAATAATGTAACAGATTGTTTGCCATTATTTTATGGAATATATTATTCCTTAATTTCATAAAATAGTAATAACTACACTCTCATATGAATAATTATTAGCTTAATTATGGAAGCATGTGAGTAATAGTGTGTGCAATTAACTGTGTATGTGCAATCTAAGTGCGTAAATATGGTGTGTGCGTATGATTGGAATGACGTATGATTTTGCTGGTTTGTGCATGAAGATAAAATAGCGTAAGACATGGGAAATTGGAAAAAATTTAAACACGAGTGGAAAACCGGTAGTCTGCATTGTTCATTTAAAAAAAAAAAAGCGTTCAAAGAAACGACAACACCGCATCAAGCCCATCATCGGAGCCATCCGAATTCGAGTCTGGTTGGGCAACAGGGGGTGCTTCAACATCCTCGGACGACAGCAATTGTACAACCTCTACCGCATATACAACATTGACACCTAGTCATACCAAAATTAATACACAGTTACCAAAAAAAGTTACCACGACATAGTAAAAATAATTATCATATACCTGAGCACACACTCCTCCCCTCCCCCAACGCACATACCTAAATTTGTATCCTAACAACCCAATATTACGCACAAGTTTAATACCTAGAACGCACCCACTTCCCCTCACCAGCGCACCCACCTATATTTGAATCTTAAAAACACGACATTACGCACACGCTTAATACCTTGATCACACCCACCAATTACTACTCTCAGTATTACGCACAAACTTCACACCAAGAACGCACACACTAATTACTACCATATGCTCTCTAATCTTTTTAAACCCAAATAAGTATTTTGCGTGTGCGTGAAGTCATGTTGGTGAGTTGTTTGTCAAAAAAAAGATTTAAAAAGTGGAAGGCTGGTTTTTTTTTTTTTGAAACAAAACGGAAAGAACTTCATTGCTGAGTGAAATGGAAGGCTGGTTTTTTTATTCGTCAACTAGAGTTATATGTAATGGTGGTGTGTGCGTGTAAGTTACGTGGCGTGTGCATATTTTGGTTCAGGTTTAATAATTGTTACATAAACTATAATCAAATGTGTATTCGAATTCGTGGCATAGTTTTTATTTATAACAGTGAAGATTACCAAGATACATAGTGTTGGGGGTGTGTGCATTGCCATGTAACTGCGTGTGTAAGTGACTGCGTTGCAATCTTAAAAATGCCATCGTGTTAACGTTTTGGGATTTTAGTTGTTATTGAATTAGCAAAGTTGTTATTTGGAGGGAGATTGAATCCACGCATGTTTTGTTTTGCTTAAAATGTGTTAAAATAATGCAAAATAAGTGGATTGGGCGTAGATGTCGGGTGGTTTGGTGGACTGTAAATTAGGTTTGTGCATACAGAGATTTTGGTGTGTGCACGGGACTGGGTGTATTGAATTGGCTTTGATTTTGTCCATAATAATTATGTACGTCGGTGTGTCATTGATATGCAATGGCATGTGTTAATTACTGTTCCGTCACTGTAAGAATATGAGAATGAATTCCCAGTAAAAAGAGTGATTGACACATATATAGTACCTCTGGCTAGAAGGGATTCCTCAGCTCCATGCATATGCCAGCTTAATAAAATTTTGTAATCTCCGTTCAACAAACACATTATTAAAGATGATTGACCATTTCCTTCTTTTATTATCCATCTCCTTACGTAGGAAAGTGGGACTGGGTTTTCTTCTTCAATTGAATTCAAACCCAATAACAAGACACCCCTCCCCACCGGAGAACGAAACCAATAAACTATAACCCCACACCCCCGTCACCAACCAGAAAGATCACCAATAACCCACAACCCAACCCCCCCCCCCCCCGCCGAAAAACACCCACTGTTGAAACACACATCAGTCAACACGTGAAAACCCAAAAAAACAAACAACCAAACCAGCAAACCCTCAATAACACCACAAAAAAAACCCCTACCACCACAACAAAATAAAAAAATAAAATCGCAAACCTACCAAAAAAAAGGGCAAAACACTAAAATCGTAAAACAAACGGGAAAAAAACGCACATACTTGCAACATCACGACGAACGCTGCTTCCACTCTTTTTGAACGACGAGAGAATTACAGCCACGAAAAAACCCCCCTGAAAATATTAATTTAATATTATATTTATTTTTATATCATACACTATAGTTCATTAAAACACAAGTTACATGTTTGATCATGTTCGTAACTATAAAACTACAGCCGTTCTATTTTTACTACAATCATTTAGCACGTCCAAATAGTGAAATTTATTTAGTTTCTTTTTAATACTATCACTGTAGTTTCATATCCACCACAATAAATATCATTTTAATATAAAACTGCAATTTCATTTGATAATATAAAATAATACATGAGACGACGGGTGTCGATTTAGAGACACTGTAATGTCACTCCGTTATAATTGCAGAAACGGCACCATTTTGACGCGATTATGCACTGCGACCCACGATATAACTACTGATTCTCTCTACCTAAACTCATTGTGCAGCTTAGTGCATATTCACGTTCAATCCATGTAAACAAATTTCTTCTTAACTTACACATCATTCATTAAATATCATATTTCTCATTGGCGAATAAGATTTCCTTCTTAATACTTCTTCTTTATGATTAATTTGGTAATTTCTAATCCCTGGATGCATCTAATACTTATTCTATACAAGTCATGATGAATTTATAAGTTACATGGAACCATCAAATTGGCAAATTTTGAATACCATAGACTTCAAATGTAAAGAAGTAAAACACAGCAAGCTAAGTACGGGCAATCATTCTCCTCCCACTGGAATCCGCACCACAATTACCTTCTAATAATAATAATAATAATAAGTACACAGCATAGACATACCTGTCCACTCAAGCTTTTGCATCATTAACTTTAATATACACAGACCTGTACAAGATAATTAGACAAGGATAAACCAGGCGTTCAGTGCTGGTAAAAAAAAATGGAATACATGCATATCACATTTTCCCCTTTCTTCAACCCCCATTAATCACGCATTGCACACACTTCAACTCTACCAAAGCTTATACAACGCCAAAACAATAGAACAATAACCGTCATAGCGTTAGAATCATCAAGTCAAGTGTCAACCTGCAAGGAAACAACAAACTTACATGATTGTGCCGAGATTCAAAGTTTTCATTAACATTATTCCAAAATTTTATAACGGTTTGTTTTAAAGTATTTTATTTTGTATCATACCCACCAAGTGCCAAGTTCACACGCCTCCTTCAGAACACTCAAATACACCTCCCAGCAAGTCATCTTCGGCTTTCTCTTTCTCACATGCACAATTATTGCTGCTATCAATATCAGTAATCACTTCTGCTAATTTAAGGGTTTTGTTATCAGTTGCAGCTTTAAAGTACCCCTCTTGAAAATACTGCCCAAAATCAATGTGGTCGCACATATCTTCATGACCTGGCCCTTCATCAATAATGTTCATACTCGTATCAGAACGATTAGAACTTGAGTTGGAACCTTCACTAGTGACAGCACTGCTTGAAGACTGAGCATCCCTAGCACACGTTCCTCCACTATCCGGGAAAGTTGGACTATTTACAGCATAACTTTCCTCAAGGGAAGACATAATATTTGTGGATAACTCGGGAGTAGAGGAAATCTGGTTTTGCATCATTGGGGTTAAAATAGAACCTGATACCCTCACTCCATCATCCTCATCTAACAGGTCATTTTGCAGATATGACATGGACTTTATATCCACTTTATCTACATCAGATGTTTGCTGAGAGCCTGGCAGGAGATCCAAATACATAGAGAGCTGTAAGGATTTTGTTTTATTATTATTATTTTTTATTTTTTTTTGTTTTAATAAACAAAGACTATGGCATAACATATCAAAATCAAACCAAAAAATCTTACCGGTATGGGACTTTTGGACTGAACAAGCTGAGACTACATTAGCATTAAAATCAGCATCTTCTGACTTCCCCATACCAATAGAAGAGGCATATTGTGTAGCAGAAATTCTATCATCAAAGGAACTCCTGTACAATAGTACAAATTAACTCATTCTAATTCATGCAAATTATAGTATAAATACTTCCTCATTTATGATGAGAGAGAAGGTGACTTTAACTTTCCAAAACTAGTAAGGGGGATCGTTACTATGTCCAGATACAAAGCAAACAACAAATCTTTAGTCAAAGATAGTGAGGAGGCAATAAACTCAGTTACATATTGACAATTCCATGATGATTTTTTTATTTTTTTTTGCATACTAAAAAAAACTTACTATATATCTATTTAATTAGATGGAAATGTCACAATGCTTAGAAGGATTTCCATCTACTACTATGAATAAAAATATGTGATGACATTTTTGTAAATAGAATAAAGGTTATTTACAAAGGTGTTAGTAACTCTTTCTATTTAAATTATAGTAACATGGAGTGTGTTTGATCAGTATTGTACAAATCTTCTTAATTAGATAATGAATTGTATTATTATATCTATTAGTGTATCGATTTGGAATATAATATTTGAGTTGAATGCATGTGGAGTGAGAATGCAATGCAATTGAGGCAACATATATAGATAGAATAAAATGAAGTTCATAATAATAGAAATGAAGTTGAAAATGACCACGTGGATACAATTATATGCACACAGATAAGATCTGAACAAGCAACCGAAGCTAATTAGGCACAGATCAGAAATGATGGCATACTATTTATTTTTAAATATAAGGAATATAATACTAATTTATTATTAAATGACAAGTATAAATAATATACCAACATATTTAGTTAAAATGTATATAAGAAAACTACAAGATTTCTATATTTTAAGAGTTTCTTCCCAATTGATGTTATTATTAAACAAATTAATCGCAAAATTAACAAATTGGTATTCTAGTAGAATTGATAAAGTTTTAAATTATTATTTAAATGGTCAAAGTTCGCTTCTTATTAATAGCATTTTAAAAATATATATATGATGTGGCATATGTGTGACATGGCAAAATGTGCAGTGTGGTGATGACAACTCAGATAAGGCATGTCAAAGCATTGACATGAAAAAAAAAGTACCTAGTTTGGAAAATAAGTTTAAAACTACCATATTTTGGTAAATAAGATTTGAAAGTACCCTAGTTTGGGAAAAAAACTCCTTTAATAATTATTATGCTCACTAAGCAAAGGCTGCGAGTTTTGGAAAACATGTTAATGGAGCAATGTTATGTTCATCCAATAACTTCAAGCATGCAAAGCTAGTCCACCAAGAGCAGAAAAACAGTATTGTAAAAGAGTTTACTTCATATATTAACCAAAAACAGACCTAGAGAATGAGTAATACCTTTCATCATTCCAATTTGTGCAAATCCTATGAAATGGTTAAACACAGGCAGCAAATCATTGCGTCTTGTTTCCACCTCATTGACAGGAAACCTCTCAATTTCAATCTCTTCACAGCCATAACTTTGACTAAGATACTGCTCTTCGAACCCTTTGGGGAGACTCATAGTATAGAAGTATATCTAAAGCAAATATTAATACATAGTCAACACAAAATAAACACAGGGCAGGACAACTTAAAGAAGGTAAGCGTACCTTTGACTTCTGCCAAAGAGGTACCCTCCCAGACCTCAACTGCACCTCTGCATTGGAAAGGTACCAGTGAGAATGATCATGTAGCTTGACAAACTCCTTGCCTTCCATATAACATCTTCACTAGCAGAAGTACCCATTACTGCATCAACAGCTGATCGGGTACTAAGCTTAATCCCCTGAACATGCTCCTCTCTTTCAGGCCAATATGCTCTTCGGCAAACATCCCACCATTGAACAGGCTCAACCTTCACACCCTGTTCATCCTCATGCATTTGCATTGAGGAACCTGTCCAAGTTCTGAAAGAAGAATCACCCTGATCTCCACCAAGGGAAGTCCTCAGTGCATATTGAATTAGATAACCACTACGAGTGAAGGCTAATAGATGCTCTAAAGCATTACAACTTAGTGAAGCAGGGTGCACATCATGGCTTATGCAGTTATGAAAATAGCAGCAACAATACCAGAAGGCACTGGAGCCATTCCTGCTGTAGATGTGGCATTGCTCACGGCATTCATCCAAGCAGATGAATTTTTTATCCTGCTAATAACAGACAGTGTAATAGCTGCAGGTGGAGTAGAAGACTGATGGGTAGTCAAGAAAGATGAAGTAAACCACCATGGCAGAGATAGAATAGGAACTAGACTTGGACCATCAACTGGAGAATTTTGTAATTGAAGTCCAGTCTCACCACCAAAAGGGGATAGAACAAATATATGGCATGTACCCCTGGATGAAATAATAGCTACCCACTGACTATAGGAACTAAAACAGATGTCTTGTATCACCTGTACACATCACATAAAGTAAAATTTAGAACATATTACATTTTGACATTTCATATTCATACACACACACACACATATATATATAAGAATAAAAGTACACACAGCTGGAGTCACGCCTCGATGGAGCTTGTACAAGTGGACATAAGAACAACTCCAATTGTTGCCATGTGTGCCCGATCCAATTTGAGAGCAGGGTATTATCCGGAATACATTTATATTGTTCCCACATGGTGGAGGCAGTAACAAGAAGGGTGCCACTAGGGTCAAAACATAGAGCAGATATGGGGCTTGTATGGCCCTAAATTGTGAAATAACGGCTTGGGATACAAAATCCTTAATCATAACCTGCAATAGACGAATTGAAAGAAAAAGCCTTTTTAGGTCAGTAATTTTGGCTACCTTCAAAGCTTTAACAATTTCTTGCTTATTTAAGAAAGCATTTCACTGATTAGATTATCAGAAAAGTCAAACCTCACTGTCAGTTCCACGTTTTCCATAAAACTTTCTTGAGAAACTACTATCTGAGACTGAAACTATAGTCTCAAGAAAATGGAAATGAGCATATTAGCTCACATTGAAACACCAGCACTCTTTTCACTACTTGAGAACAAACAAAATTCAACTAAATGAGCAGCATAATGATATGGTACTGGGACAAGAAAAATAAAGCTTTTTCCAATATTTTAGGAATTAAAAATATATATAATTTATCAATAAATCAAATATTGATTAGAAAAGTTTCTTTTTGGCTCAAGCTTTTAATAAAACTAACCACCCCAGCAGCATCTATGTCAGTCAAATGAATGGCACCACCCCTTCCACCTTTCCAGCTAGTACTTGATGACACAGGTGAACTAGAACCATCAGGAAGAATCTCATGACAATACTTTGACAAAGTCTTGTAGCCCATGTCTCCAAGATTGATCAATCCAGCAGCTAGCTGTTTACTCGACTCCATGGCATATCTAGCAACCATATTTCCATTACCAGGAGATGTAGAGGGGCTAACACCTGGAGAAGGACTAAGACTTTGTGGCTTAATCGTCCTGTGTTTGATAGTATTGGATTATTTGAAGCATAGGCTAACCATCTTGGACCTACAGCCATGGGACTATCCAATATTAACCCCAGTGAACCCCTGGCCACCCAACTGAGGCATGGGATATGTTAGTACACTGAACTTAGTCTCTAGTGTAACAGCATCAAAGCAATAGATCTGCCAGAAAAATGTAGGCCATTAAGAACTACTTTAATTGATCAGCATACAAAACAAAATACTGAACTTCAATTAGTGCATGCATACCCTGTAGAATAAAATATAACAACTCAGAAGGCTAGCATGCACATTAACAACGAAGAATCATCTATGGTATACAAAAACCCTACAAGTCGTGAGTGAAAATAAAGATGCTTACTTGTGCTACAAGTCCAACAGCCAGTATTTGTGGACTGGACCTAATCATATATACAGTAGACGGAATCGCAGATGTGAACATAATTATGGGACCGCAGAGAGTAAAAGCGAACAGTAGAAGGGGGTTAAGAATGTTTCCTGTCTGAGGCTCAATAAAGCCATCTCTCCAGCGTTCGCTGGAATGGAATCAATTGCTCATCACATGCCACAACCAAGAGCATGGGATGTGAGTTTCTAAATCCTTCAGGACCATCGGACATTGCAGGTATGGGCGCATCTGTAGAAATGTTACTGGATCATCCCTCCTTGAAACAGTTCACAAACATTAGATGCTCTTCAACATCTAGAACTTGAAAACCATTAGAATAACCGACAAGCAGGACTCGCCTGAAGGATGAAGGACCTAATCTAGTTTGTCAAAGCAAGCCCAGAGAACCTGTTTTGGCCAAAAAATCCCAAATGAAACAAGTTAAAATCATTAAAAAGATCACCTATAAGACTTCAGCAGAAATAACAAAAGTATAAGGAGTAACATAATGAAGCCAACAGAAATATAGTGAGTCTGGAAACAAAAGACCAAAAAAAAAAAAAAAGGTACTCCAGAGAAAAGTAAACATGTAATGACCCATCAGCAATATTGTAGACTAATACTAAATTCAAAAAATGCCCCGTTTTCAGTTATGTAAAGGAGAAAAAAGAAGAAGAGTAAGAAAAAAGCTCCAATCAAAGTAAACAGCATTTTATCAAATTAGTTAATTATGTAACCAGCATGTGGTTAAGACTATCAAAGGAACTCGCCAATTTATACATGTATTATAGCTGCCCCTCTAATAAACAATGCAGTACGTCATGGGGGAAGCTTTGTTTCTATTTTCAGTTTCTATAAGTAGATTATGAGGGAAGCAATTGAAAAAAGCAGAGCATATTCAGTTCATAGCTACTAATACAAAAGTAGATGTGCAGGTTGGTTTTTGCATTTGCACCTAACTTACAGATTGCATAACTTGTGCTGAAAAAAGAGATTTGAGATGGATACAGATCGCCTTGCTAAAAGTATACGTCTTCTGAATGTCTACACCAAAATTTCAAAAGTAAAGCAAAAATAATTTATTCAATGATATTTTATGTAAGAAGACTTATAAGACTTTCTAATGATGATTGTTGTAAACAGAAAATAGATACTATTTTAGAATAACTATAAACTAACTACGCATTCAACAAAAATTATTGCCACTACTATAGTTCCACTAGTTAAGTTTTTGGCTTTTAATGTCCCTTGCCCACCCCAAGATCAAACCAACCACCTGAAAAGAGATACTTAGATTTTTTTTTATCTGTTGTCATAGCTATAATCACTTCTCTTGAATCCAAAATAATGAAATCCATTAAAAATGAAATGTATAAGTTCCTAAAATTTTTAGTCTGTTTCCAACAATATCCTTTAAGTACTCTTCTTTATATAGAAAAACTCAAAAAGGAAGGGCAAAGAGGACATAAAACAGCAGAGACAATTAGGTAACAACTGTAAACACTAAATAAATGCTAAATTCTCATGCGGGAGGTCTTGTGGTCTAGTGGCACCAAGGTTTGACTCCCATGGGAAGGTTGTGGGTTCAAGCCTCATTGGAGGTCGGTATTGACTCTTTGTTTGTTACTTTCAGTAGTTGAGAAAGTAGTCATGAACATGTACTACATTGTAATAGAGTCAGTAACATTAAAAAAAAAATGATAAATTTGCAGGTACATTTTCTAGATTTGATTTGAGTAGAACAAGATATATGATGTTCATTTACATATTTCATATCACTGCCTCTGCAGCGGTAAAACAATGCCTATTGAATTACAGTGAGACTCTGAAAGGGTGTAATTGTAGTGAAGATTGAATACAAACTTTGATCCCTAGAAGTATTTATAGTTGTCTGTCTTAATTATATTGGGCAAATACGACCACCTTTATTGACCACAGTGTGACAATCCAAAAACAACACCCTCTTATTTTTATAGTGCATGAATACTCAACAAGTAAAAGTGTAAAACCTCAAATTATCCGAACCAAGTAGATGGATAAAAATGTCGAAAAGCTCTATATTGCAAACGTCACTAGCTCAAACTACCACAAAAATGGTCGACCACGTCATTTCCAACTTCCAGTGAGAAAATGAGAAAACCACAATGAAAGTGGCAATCAATCATCCAAACAAAAGGCAAGCTCAAAATTAACCAGCAACTTATGAAAAAAAGTACTTCGATCATGGTGGTGAGAAAAAGTAAAATCCTAAGAAGACCTGATCCTGCGATGATATCTGAATCGCGAAGCAGCTCGGAGATGCGAGCTGGCTACGAGGCCTCCTGCGAGCGCACATTAGATTAAACCTTCTTGACGCAAAGGATATAACTTGAGGGAATTCGGAAGAAATCCATTCGTCCCATTCTTAGCCTGCGATCGCTGCTACGCTCGTTACCGTATGCCTTTGGCTTTTCTTCATAATAAGTATCACTACCAGTGGGGTAAACTCTCGAAAATCTCACCGTCGTCGCCGGAGAAAATGAAGGAAAATTTAGGAAACTAGTTGTCGTTCTGCAGCTTCTGCTGATGATGTCAGCAATGGCTCTTCATCGCAACCGCCGCCGCCGCCGCCGCCGTCCTCTGCAGAGCGATGCTGCTGACGAGAATTGACGATCAGATGATAAAGCATAAAATCAAACGGACAACGGGAACAAGAATGGCGCGTATAACGCCGGCGACTATTTTTTGGCTGTGTTAATTTTGCTTGTCTTTTGACCTTTAACAGTGTGTTTCTCTCCCTCTCTCATTGATCCCGAGACTCTCCGGTGTAAGCGAATCAAGTTTCCAGAAATATAAACTGACCTCTAATGTCATGTAAAATGATAATTTCAACCCCAAACAATTATAAACAAATCATACCGGCGTTTACACAATTATATATCGATCTAAATATATTAACATGAGGCGAGTTCAGGTGCGACAATATCTTACGGTGCAGAGGTGCGGCATCACCAATAGTTCAACAAATATACACCATCAACGTTAGGAAAATACACCATAAAAAATAGAGGAAAATAGGTACGCATCACCAAACACACACCATTAGGTGTGAGTAAAAACACCATACCACTGTTCAGAAATACACCATTATGAGTGGTGAGTTATATGGTGTATTTTTTTGGATCTGTTGTTATTTTTTGATGTTTATTGCATTTCATTGTGATGTGTTTTCCTTACACTGTTGGTGCATATTGTTAACACGGTTGATGTATTCTGAATTCTGCCACATCGCGCACGGGAAGACCTCGCCGCATTTAAACTTTCTTCTTATTAACATACTAGCATTGTTAAAATTCATGCACAATATTAAAACATTGATAAATTCAATAATTAAAAATTAAAAATTAAATGATATATATACAATTAATATATGTATTTGTACACACACATATATAATTATCATTCATAGAAATTTAATTAAAATATAATTAAGTATTAAATTAATATATAATGATTTTAATAAAATGATAATTAAAATAGGAAAAAGATATGATAGATATAGGTGTATGATAATAATGCTGTGTTATTAAAGTTAAATTAAAAACTAACGGTGTTATAACGGTGTAATGATAGTTTTGTCTAATAACATTGGAATGTAAACATTTAAAGTAAATGTACACATTTATTTGCATACAAAAAGAGGGACATAAATAAGGATATAACTTTTATTGAGGCTTATTATGTTTTAGATTATAATAAATTAATAATAAGAATTATGGGTCAAATAGGTACATATATTACTCATAAGTACTCAATCAACTCTATATATAAACTAATTTTTTTAACGCGTTTTGCGCGATGGGATATATGCCCAATAATTATTTTTAAGTATTTCAAAGTATATCAATGCAATATTATATAGGAAATGTTCATGCATAGGTAAATAATTGTTGAATTTGCATATTTAAATCGATAATTTAAAGTATATAAATGCAAGATAATATATGAGAGATTGATTATAATTGTCACTAAAATAAATGTTTACAACTTTGTAATAACGTTAGTCTAAATACTTAGTCTTAAAGCAATAGTCTATATAAATACTACTTTTGGTTTAAATTTCTATATAATTCTTCTTAATTCTCTTTTGGGTAGCATTGTTATTGTTTCATCTTCAGTACATGTCCTTTTTTATTTTTATTTTTTATTATTTTTTTATTGGTAGTGTGTCATGTGCAATTAGGTTACTGGTAGCAGCATAGAGGAATTCATCATGCAATGAGATTATGGTTAGGAAATTTTAGATTTGACTTGCTGTGTATATGACTGAGATTTTAGTTGTTAATGATGAACCTTAGCGTACTAACACCTATTGATGTTAGTATGATAAGTTTTCCCTACATGTTTCATGTGTTGTGCAGATGTGTGTCATAGGGTAATATCATATGAAATATTAACAAAATATAATATTTATTATATTTTATAAATACTTGATAAATAATAAATACGGTATATTATATATATAATAATATAGTATAGTATATATAGTATATAATTGATAGTAACAGTTTGGATTATAACATGTTGATATTAATTACAAGATAATGTAAAAAAAAAAAAAAAAGACAATGACAAGGTAGTAATATAATAAATTACTAAATTTGAAGACAAGGAATCTTTGAATTGTAGAAATAAAGATAATTTGACTAATGAAAATTAGATTTCTTAAATTTTTTTATTAATGAATAATTTTTTTTTTAAATAAAGCCATTATTAGACATATAATTCT
>VALG01013620.1:36079-38579 GCA_009835305.1 Ipomoea purpurea
TGTCAATAAGATTGATAATAATAATCAAATATAAGGTTACAATAGATATTATTATAACAAATATAGAAAATACGTACAAATTTCTTTAGACGTCATGCAATTAAAAGTAAATTGGGAAAATATTAAGTTTGTCTCAAAATCAAAAGAAGATATTAAACGGAAAAAAAAAATGAACAAATTAAAGTTTTTTAAGAAAGAAAACAAATATATCAAATCCAATATAACATTGAATTATGTATTTAAGGCTAATTATACCAAAAGTTGATGGTAAAATTAATTTATTTTTAATTACATTTATATAATATTCATATAATGTTTAACAATATGCTACTCTAATTGAATGTGTTCAACCTAAGCCTTTCTATAGAAATTAAGAAAGTAAGAATCAATAAATAGTAACGGAACTATTCCGTTAATAAAGTTTGAACTACGAATTTTAATTATTTAAGGAAAAAATAATATAATAAAGGCAATAAGGAAAATCATTAAAAATACTAAAATCAAAATACTATGAACCATTCATTTTAAGAAACAAGTAGTACCGACATTTTCCATTTAAAGGCCTAACATTATTCGCTCTTATTAGAAATTGTAGATTTGTATGTATTTGTATATTTGTAGATGTAGATTTTATAAGAGTAATTTTATATATAGATTTTATATTATTTTTTTTGAAAAGAAGAACCAGTCATTAAATCATGTTCCAAAAATCGGATCAAAAAATCTCGTGGCTCATCTAACCACTCAGCCGAACCTGACATAGAAACGGCTTCCGTGCAACAGCATGGGCGCGCGATTCGCAGATCGCCAACATAAGCAAAACTAACCCCATGCAAAAAAGTGCTATATGTTTTACATCGTCTACTAACAATCCAAAAGCAGAAAAAAAAGACTTAGACCGTATGGCATGAATGCATAATTGAGAGTCTGTCTCTACATCCACATCCCCCAAAACTCGTATCTCGCAGCAATGATAAAGCTTCACGCAAACAACACCCTCTGCCTCCTCCACCGTATACTGGCCCTGTACACGCACCCCCTTCACTGCCAAACACGCCCAGCATTATCCCGCACCACCCACCCCAACCCATAGCATTATTTGCATAATCAAAAGCTGCATCACAATTCAACTTCAGCCTTCCTACCTCCGGCGGACGCCACACCTCGTCCGTGTGCCCGTGATCGTTGCCACCACCCACAACCTGCATCGCCATCAATTCTGCCAGTACCGCAAAGCATGATGTTGTACTGCCTCTCTTTCAAAATGCTCCCCCCGCCACACACTCACATTCCACTCGTCCAAACTGCCCAACACAACATTACAAACCTGCTTCTAGTGTCATCATTTAGGGTCCTAACATGCCAAAAAACCCATCAGTAATATATAGATTTTTAAAAAGTCTATATTACTATTTTTCCTATGTTTCAACTTCCATATAGTTTGGATGACATGACATTCGATTAAGCTAAAGCTGATAAGGCTAACAATTTTTTTTTTGACATGATGTCCAACAAAATAATATTTTTTTCAATCCACTGAAAGAGAAAATCATAATAGAGAAAATTGTAAAAAAATGCCTCTCTATAATTTGTCAATTATCAATGTCACCCCTGAATTATGAGTGGTGTAAATGTTGCCCCTCAATTATCAAAACAGTGCACATATAGCCCCTCCCGTAACGAACATGTGGTTCCCGTTAGTGACACACCATATGTCGGAGAAATATGTAATTTAGTTATCGATGGAGAGGAAAAAATAACTAAATTACATATTTACTCCGACATAATGGTGTCGTACACTAACGGGGAACACATGTGTCGTTACGAGAGGAGAGCTATATGTGCACCATTTTGATAATTGAAGGACAACATTTACACCACTCATAATTTATGGGTGACATTGATAATTGACATATTATAGATGTGCATTTTACAATTTTCTCATCATAATATCACCTTATGGTGGAGTTATTTCAAACTGCCGAAAAGTAAATTTTGCACTTTTCAGTGGCTCCAATTCCATCTTCATGTGAAAAAATTTGAATGTGGAATTGCTTCAGTTTACCTAAAAAAAAGATGATTATATACTTTTCGGTGATATGACATCACTCCAATTTCACTTGAGGTGACGAAAATCAAAACTTCCATTACATAAACAACTTCCATTCAAAATGCACCATTCTCATTTTGTTATCTAGCAATGTTCTTGATGTAAACATTTTTTTTGTGGATCCACATGATGAAAATAACACATCCTTAGTTGCCATCTTAGGGAGTAGAAGTAATGGAGTATGCATGGTATAACTCTAATTGTATACTTGAAAGCACACAAATGCACTTGAAGACACGTAAATGTACACTCGGAGGTTCAAATTTGTGTACTCAAAGGCATAACGATGTACACTTAAAGGGAAAATAATGTCCTGAGATAAACATATGCACTTGAAAAGAGAAAATGTGCACTTGAAGGAAAAAATATGCATTCGAATAAGGAAATACA
>VALG01013620.1:41079-61842 GCA_009835305.1 Ipomoea purpurea
TTGAAGCATTATAAGCTTATTCGGTTCTGAAACTGAAATGCTGTTACCAATCATATGATCATCCTATTGAAACAGTTCATCAGTGTACTATGGACAGATTTCATTTTGTGTTCTTTTCTGTTAAGAGTCCCACATTGAAAAATAAGAGAAAAATATATGGGTTTATAAGGTCATAGGTTAGACTAGCTAATTGGATGGATTCAATCTTTTAGTGTAGTTTGGCCTAACACTTTCTAATCTCTCGACATGAGAAATTATTGCTGGTCTGGGGGAGTTAGACCCACAAGAATTTCTCCACACTACATTGTCTCGACTTTCTTGCACAAAGCACTGAATTGTGTAATCCATGGAGTTTCAGTCCTGAGAGAGTATATATATTACTCCTAAAAAGATTTTCTGGCAAAAATTCTTGTCTATTACTGCTTAGAAATGAGTCATTTGATGGTTAAATAGGTATGCAAACTCAACAGCCTTTACTCCTTCACTTGTGGTAGGATTTTGTTAGGCATGAGATGCTCAGGAGTTTCTAGTATTATGATTTATGAAGTCTTAACTGAGGGTGCCTTTTTTCTTCCAATAATGTTAAATGGAAAATTTGATCATGTATTCAAATTAACCATGAAAAGTTTACCTTTCTTTAATTAACAACAAATATTTTTGTGCCAAACTAATTATTTAAAAAAGAGATTTATTTTTATGTTTTGAAAAAAAGAAAAAAGAAATTGATCTTTACATTTACATGGATCCTTAAATCGGATTCATATTTTCAGACTTATCCTTTATGTTTGATCATTGTCTGGGTTTAAAATGTTGAATGTGACATATTGTTCAAAGTTCAAACAGATAAGTGGATGTCTGAATTTATGTGTTTGACATCATACTAGGATGGTAAATACATTTTAAAATTTCAGCACAACGTAGTGTGGATTCAGGGCAACATTGGAAGCAGAGGGCAGTTCCTTCTGGGATCTTTACTTTTCCTTTATTTTGCCTGGCTTCTTTTGAACAGCACAATGTTTTACTTCACAAAACAGTTCTTTGTTGTTTTAATGTATTGTATGTGTGCACAGTACTTTCAAAAGGTTGAAACACTGCTCCAAGCTTCCACAACTTGGCTTTTGCTTCATGTGGCATGCACTAGATGTTAATGTGTATATGATGATAGAAGGGTGCTGACTAGTCTCTTTGAATTTATTTAGGGGGCAACAATTGTAGATATGTCAGTCACTGTGACGTATGACCCAGATTACCACTTCCTCCTTCTGCCTTCACGACACCTGAGGTAAAGGAATTACTTTATTGTACTCTCATCTGGGCATTTGGAAAAAGCTTTTCTTACTTGATAGCTACTACATTTTTTTTAATTTTTTTTTTTGGATTTGTAGTCAGCTGAAAGACAACTGCACCAGAATCTGCTCTCCGGAAAGCTGAGGATGTGGTTACAGCATGCTTGCAAAGGGCTTTGTCCTAGGTAAAGATGCTGTAGGCAAAGCCAAGTCTTTTGATGAGAAGCACCAGCTGACATCCACAGCGAGTGCTAAAGTTGCCTCTTTTGACAAAAAAATTGGCTAAGTGAGAAGTTCAGCGCCGGTACTTCAATTGTGAACAACAAAGTCAAGGAGTGGATCAGAAACTCCATGTTTCTGACAAAGCAAAATCAGCATTTGGAGTTGCTGAGCAAACAGTGAGTAATGCTGGATCAGCCATTATGAAGAACCGGTATGTGCTCACAGGCACAACATGGGTGACAGGTGCTTTTAGTAAGGTAGCTAAAGCTGCTGGTGAGGTTGGGCAGAAGACAAAAGAGAAAGTGGGAAAAGCAGAGGATGAGAACCGTCAAAAGATAGTGAGTGATTTCGCTCAAGTTCACTTATCCGAATCTCCTACTAAAGCATCTGAGTTAAGTGAGCATCAACCCTCCAAACCTTCAGCACCACCACAGGGTTTGATCCTTTGACTCTATTTCTCTGCTGTTGTCTTTTATAGTTTGTTGTTGTTGTTCAGAGTGCAAATTCACTATATTGAAATGATTTGGTACATTAAAGAAGTATTTGTTTTCTGAAGATGGTTGTGTTTACAGGATTGTATTCATCTCAGTATGAAACTAGCAATCAACTCTTTTTGTTTTTTCTTGTCATGGTTGCTCAAATTTTGACTTCATAAAAAGTGTTGAAATGTGTAAACATTTGGAATTTTTAGTTAGTTAGTTATGAGGCATGTGCATAGAAAGGTTTTTAGGGTGAAGAGTGGAGAAAATAGTTGTTCTATTTGTGTTTTTGGGCCTAAACCCCACCCACAAAAAAAAAAAGGCAAATAATTTTTTGTTCTATAATGTGTGGATTATAATTTATATTGTAACGCGGATGATGGATGAACATTCATTTTTAGTATATCAAAGGTTTATTTTTAAGTATATTTAAAAATGAACTTTCAATATATTAAAAATGAACATTCAATGTATATTAACAATGAACTTTTAGTATAATAAAAATAAAATTTACATAAGTGGTTTACTAATTGCAAAAAAAAAAAAATAAAAACATAAAAAAAATTGCATAATAATGTTGAACCACAAACATGCACTTAGAGAGTTAGAGAGCGTTTGATAGCTAGAAAAATTTTCTCTGAATTTAAAATATTTCATAATATCGAAGATAGTATCTGTTTATATCTAATTCCACAACTTATTGAGAATACAAAGAGTCATTTATACCACTAGATTACAAGGTCATTGGATTGAAAAATAAAATAACAACAAACATGTTAATTGATTTTTCCTGTAAAATTATTCTCATCAAATACATTTCTTGAAAATATTTTTTTCAAAAATTTAATTGATGGGAAAATATTTAAAAACCTTCTTTTAAAGTTTTTTCTGATAGATTTGTGCTTTCATGTAGTACTATTTATGATGTCAATATAATACATTTTTTTTGACAACATGTCAATAAAATACATTAATACACAGATTTAAAATATGCACATTACATCATACAGATTCAGATAACGATTTGAATGCTATATATATGCATTGTTTTTTCCCTCAAGCCTACACCACATACACAAATGTAATCAATTTACTTTACACGCAAAACTCATCTGCACTTGTATTAACACAAGCTAAGTGTCAATTCAATAGTAATCATATCGTTAATTTCAACATCATATATTCATATTACCACCGAAATGATACAACATTTTATAAAATAAGGTTCATATTTAAATCTATATCAAATAAAGATTTTAAACGCTTGCTCAATTTATTGATAAAATGGTGCAGGGGCTTTGAGAGCATCCACATCTGAGCATATTTGTGAGTTAATGTCAAAGGAGGGGGAGCATGCATTGATGTGGGAGTGAAATAGTTGGAAAATATTCAGCCTGCAAAAAACAAAATAATGTCAGTACTTTTTTAACTTTTCGTTTCTTTTGTGCTTTGTTTTTCACACTTTCGTTTCTTTCTGCTTTCTTTATTATTAATTAAAATATATAATATAAAATGGTGGATCCACAAAAAACTGAGAAAAAACTTCAAACTAGTGTGGAAAAAAGTTTTTTGTAATTGAGTAAGAGCATCTACACTAGTAGTTATTTAAGAGTTATTTCTACATGAATTTCTCCACTCAAAGTTAATAGCTGATGTAGGAAGGAGTTATTTCAAAAATATTTCTTACGCAAAGTATGGTATATTTGTGGGCCCAATAGGTAAAAGAAATAATTAAAATATAGTGAATTAAATGATGAATCCATACAAAACTGAGAAATAACTCAAAACTGATGTGGAGAAGGATTTTGTGATTGAATGAGATGGTGGAGGATGAAGTGAATGCTGGGACTCACAAATAACTGAAAAATAACCTCAACTGATAAGGATGCTCTAAGATAATAAAGGATGAGGTGAATGCTGGATCCACAAATAACTCATAAAAAATCAACCACCGATAAGGTTGCTCTGAGTATATTATTTAAAATATGCTTTCATTTATTCCATACCATTAAAACCAGCACATGTGAGGATGTCCCAACTTCAATCAATGTATTGACTGATTATTACTGGGAAATTGACAAATCAAATTTCTAGCTGTTGGAAAAAAAAAAGGTTCTAAATGAGTAAAATTATCGACAATGGCCCTATTTGGTTAAAAAACAATTTTTTTTTTTTAAATTGTAGTATATGTTAAAACATAATGAAGCACACATAGTTAATAATACCTCCACTAATACTCAATCTCATAACCTTTCACATAGGAAAAGTCACTATATACCATCTGAGTACAAGATATTTAGCGATTAAAAAATCAATATAAGTATTTGATTAATTAGGTTTTTGTAATTTCAAAAAGGAATCGTTTAAAATAAGAATCTTATTATGTATCATGTATATATATGTACTTTCAAACTCAATTTTACTTGCGAAGCACATTGTGTTTAGATGACATATAGTGACCTCTTTCATGTGAGAGGTTATAAGATTGAGTCTCAGTAGATGCATTATTGACTCTGTGTGCAGATACTACAATCTAATAGAGTCAGTAGCATTCAAACAAAAAAATTCAATTTTACTATGGAGTTTAGCATTCGCTAGCTTCATTTAACTTGTGTAATGTGATACGTAACTTGTATCATTTGTAACATCGTCTCACATGCGACGCATAATACTATTTAACGAAAATATAATATATTTTTATTAAATTTTAGAATCTTATTATTTATTCGTAAAAAAAGTATTACATATTTTTTTTATATGTGATCTCATATAAGATCAATGCATAATACTATTTAACAAAAATATAATATTTTTCTATTAAATTTTAGAATCTTGTTAATTTTTTTTTTCGTTAAAAAGTATTACATATTTTTTACTTGAGATGATCTCACACATAAGATCAATTATCAAGAGTTTAGAGGAAAATAGGGTTGGTAACTATGTATCAAATAGCTTGTAGCTCGATAGTATTTCTGTGTCTTTCCTAAATAGAAAGTTACATGTTTGAACCCCAGTGCTACTAAACATAGTATATGTTGTAAAAAAAAAAATCGGTGACTATGTTGCACGGAAATCATCAATAATTAGCGTTTTCATGTTTTGGTGATTCAGAGCTGTATTTCTTTCTTAAAAAAAAAATCTTTTCTAATAAGAATCTAGTAAGTACAAAGTAATTATTATTTATATCAATAAAAAGAAAAAAATATTATGTATTCTTTCATTTTTTATTATCACACAAAATGTTATGGAAGCACTTGTATTTGGACATGAAAAAAGAATAATTTATTAAAGTCTACCACATCATGGAGTAAAATTAAAGGAGTAAGATTTGAAAACGTATAGTAAAATTTATTGTCAAATCATAAAGTAAAAGTGGAAGAATAAAATTTAAGAATACATATAATAAAATTGGATAAAATAAATGGAGTATACGATTGTAGGTGTTATAAAATCAATTCAGTCGACCATCATTATATATTCCAAAAGGCTGAACCCGATCCTATGGCCCACCAACCATCATTATATAGGATTGCGAGATCATTGTCTTATCTCTTTTAATATATGTGGCGTATGGCATCAAAATAAAAGTTGGAATGTCGTGTAAACGTCTGTTTGTTTAATTAATTTCGCGTTAGCCCCAAGAACAGTATAAAAAAGTCTCCCCCACTCAGACTCTCAGCAAGAACCAAGAACCAATCAATTAACTTTTGTCATTCATTATTGTATTTTGTATTTGTATACTCTCTCCCTTTCTATTATCTCTTCGTCAGAGTTTCTCTTTCCTCTGTAAAAAGATTGCATCTTGACACAACAATATTGGAGCTATCTATTCAATCAGGTTCATCATGTTGCTTACTGCTCTACTTTCATTATCTCAATAATCTTGTTGGGTACATGCAAGTGGGTTCTTCAAGTTGTTAACTTTGTGCTATTTCTGAGTAGATTGCTTATATTTGCTCACTAACTTCTAACTCAACTGTCATTGGGGTGTTAAAGAGGTAGAGGTTATTACTGGCTTAGAGGCTCTGAGGCTGAGCTAAAGGGTTTGATTCAGACTCATGTTTTCTTCATTTTTATTTTATTTTTTCAAATGCTGATTTTTGGCTTTCTGGAATTATTCTTTTCTCAGTATTTGAACTGTCAACGAATTCTTGGACACTTTCTTTTTTGGAGATTTAATTCCTGGCTGGCTTAAATGCTCTGAGCTCTTTAGTTTTGAGTAAAAAAGTTTTGTTTCTTCCTTATAGATGAAGGTTGATAGTTGTACTTCAATATGGATCTGCCCTTCATTGTCAATGCTTGATGGCTAATTGAGGGTACACTTAAATGCAGAGCAGTTCCTTTACCATACACTCAACCTCATGGTCAACTAGTTAACTTTTAGCCTTAATGGTTGCCTATACTGTTCATTACAATACTTTTAACTGCTGAACATAGCTTGTTGGTTTTGGTCATTGATTCATTTCTCTAGTACTTTACTTGTCATGAGTAGCTGCAGAAAATTGATATCCTCTGAGAAATTTCTTGTTTTGTATCACTGTGGTGGAAATCCTAAAACTCAAGATAGAAAAACATACGCTGTATTTTTGGTCAGACCACGAGGTGTTTTGAGCAGGTCCTAACTGTAGGAGGCACCTTTAAGCCCGTACCATACTCAAACTAATCCCCGTTCGCACCGACCCGACCCAATTAAGGGGCCAGATTGGTTTTTCCATACGAGAGGGGGTTCGAACTCCTGTAACTCTGTAAGAGACGAGAGTGCACGGCCACTCACACCAACCAAGCTTGGTTACATACTCTGTAGCACCTATACAATAATTTAGATTTTGACAGGGAATGTTGTTTTTTCTATAATGGACATAACCATGTATAAGTTTATTAACTTCCGTACAATACTATAAATGTGCACATTCATTATTCTAATATTTTCTTTCTGCTTCCATTTTCATTTTTCATGCCATCCCAACAGAGATGCAAGAAAGAGAGGGCGTGGAAGAAGGCTTGCTAGATGGAAACAATGGTGAAAGTGCAGCAGAGATAACATTTGTTGTTGTCCTATGTACCGTTGTTGCTGCAGTGGTTCTTTAGCTTATGGTTTCTCTGTAAGTATACTTACTTTGTGGAATGGATTGATGATGCCTGCATTCAAGAATGGGATATCGATATTTATTTTCTTTACATATATACTTATATCGATATGCATATATACATATTTTTGCAAGAACTATTGAATTAAGATCACAGTTGATCTGCACACATACTGTTCCTAGCCTCAAAAGAGGCATGCTAGGATTCACTAGACTAGCTTCATCTCTACTCAAAATTATATTTTATTTTAACTTCTTCACCCTCCAGACAACAATGATTTCTTGGAAGAATAATGCAGTGTTAAATCGTTATTATAACTATACTCTATACTATCTCTTGTGAAATATGATTATTTAACTACCATTGGGTGATTCTTTAACTAACCAATAGTTGCAAACTTTTTGCAGGTTGGCTATTCATCTCCTGCTCAATTTGGTATCATGGACGACCTAAGCCTGTCTATTGCACAAGTATGTAACCCTTAGGTTTCTATATTGCATATTTTGAATGGATATTTGGCGACCTCTTGAATTTCAAGATATCACATATAACGAGAGTTTATATTCATCATAAAGTGGTGTAATTATTTCAATCAATAAGCATGTGCACCAGTATGTAAATTTGGAATATGAAAATTTTGACATTTCTACATTTTGGTAGGTTCTGTTTTGATCCAACTATTCAATTTTTGGAGTTATACGTATTTAATACAATGCTTTGAGAATATAATGTTCTTCTTTCTTGATTTAGAACTATAATTTCCTTTTTCGTCCTTTTCTCCTCCCTGATGTTGTCCTTCTTTGGCTTGATTGAATAGTACTCAGCTTTTGGTTCAATATTGACATTTGGAGGAATGATTGGGGCTCTAATAGTGGCAGAATAGCAGAAACCATTGGTCGAAGACTTGTACGTTTTTGAAGTTCCCCCTTCTTATAGTTGTATGCTTTATGCTTGTTTGTTATTGCTATCCCTCTTGCTGAAAATTAGCAATCTGATTTATGGTTGAAAACAGACAATGTGGTTCTTGGAAATATTCTTCATCGTTGGATGGGTTTTAATTATATTTGCAAAGGTATGGTGAAATTTCCCTTATTATGGTTTTACCAAGCACTCTTGAAATTCATTGTTATTTGAATTTTTTGTCTGAAGAATATTTGGTGGCTTTAATATTGGAAGACTATTGATGGGAATTGGAGCTGGACTTCATTGTTATGTGGTAAAGATTGTGAGCCCGATGATACATGTGTTCGTTTTTATCTAGACGATATATGACACAATTGGTGTTACAAGCAGGCACCTATATACATTGCAGAAATTTACACCGAAGAATAATCGAGGGGGATTTACAGCTGCTATTACAGTAAGTAAATGTCATTTCCCATTACATCAGTGAATACATCCCTGTTTGAGTTCAAACTGCACTGACAATATAATTCTACTACAGTTTTCAGTATCCATTGGCTTTTCACTGATGTTCTTCTTTGGGAATTTCTTCGCCTGGCGAAACCTGGCTCTAGTTGGTAATAAATACACCTTGATGCTTTACATACCACTTCTTTTATTGTTTGAGTTGAAAAACTTTGATGTCTTGAAATTTGTCCCCGCTCTTTTAGGAACTATACCTAGTTTCATACAGGTGCTAGGCACATTCTTCATACCAGAATCCCCAAGGTGGTTGGTGAGTTTGATTATTATAATTTGCACAACTTATTTACTACGTTAGAAAGGACATTGTTGGGCAGGGACGGTAAAGGGGCTAAGTCTAGTACCCGGTGGCTGGGGATTGTTGGGCAGAGGCCGGTAAAGCCCCTAAGGGCCAAGTCCAGCACCCAGCCTGTCTCGAACAATGTGATGACGGTCTATAAGTAAGGAAATAAGTTGCGCCTTTGCTACAAGCTATAGCTTTTGGCGTGAGTGGTAAGCGCTTGATCCTAACAGACATCGTACTCAACAGACAATGAAAGGATCAATAGGCATCTTCAGCTCAAACTATTGGGCATTCATTGTCTTGAATATCATTCATTAAGAAATCTACTAGTGAAGATCTCTTTTGGCTCTACCTAAGTTATCTGCCACTTTCAGCCGTTCATCTTGTTGTTTTAGGCAAAGACTGGTAGATGGAAAGAGGTAGAAGCGGCTCTACAAAGGCTAAGAGGGAAGAACGCTGATGTTTCTTCAGAAGCTGTGGAGATTAAAGTAATGGCTGGCTCGACTCTACTGATCAAGTCGTAATTTTTTTTGTTGTTGTGGATGTTGCTACACAAATTTACTTGGTTGTTTTTGGTCAGGAGCACATGGAAAGCCTTGAGAAACTCCCGCAATCCAGATTTCTGGACTTGTTCAACCGGAGATATGCCCATTCACTTATTGTAAGCAGATGGAAGCTTACTAACTGGACTAACTCCTAAGCAAGGAATTTGGCATTTGAACATCACTACATCATATCGATGCATATTTGTAATTTTGTGTTGTTATTAGGTTGGAGTTGGGCTTATGGTTCTGGTACAATTTGGAGGTACAGATGCGATCTCTTCTTATACTAGCTCAATTTTTGAAGCAGCTGGTAAGTCTATCACTATCAGTATTAAATTATGCAGTTCATCACTTATATACTGTGGCTTTTAGGGGAAAATCTTAAAGGTTTTTGACTGTCACTACCAATCAAAAAGGTTTTTCAAGTGGCATTGCATCTACAGTGATGGCTGGCCTCCAGGTTTGTGACTCTGCCTCCCTTCCTTCCTTGTACGGTCACTCTAACAAAAAGAAAAAGAAAAAACAAAAATGTTGCAGCAGAAAGTGTGTTTTTGAAAAGGCAGGCAGGCAGGCAGGCATGCATAAATAAATAAATTTTTTTTTCTTCAGCTTCCTGCTGCAGCTGTAAGCGTGGCATTGATGGACAAAATTGGTCGACGTCTAATTCTGATGGTAAGGATAGGAGGCGATAGAATAATGGAAGTAATAGATAGAGAAACCTGCAGCTTGGTTGGTGTGAGTGGCCGTGCACTCTCATCCCTTAAGAGAGTATGGAAAAACCAATCTGGCCAGCACTTTGCCCCTTAATTAGGCCGTGACCAAAAAGTAGTAGAACATTGCAATAATGTTTTTGTTTTTGCAGGTTACTGCCACGGGAACCTGCCTAGGATGTTTGATTGCAGGGTTGGGATTTGCTTTTAAGGTGTGTAATGAATGAATTATTAGATTAATGTGATTTGAGAAAATTAATGATAAGTAGCAACGTAACAGGGGGGGTATGAAGAGCTGGAACAACTTTCGCCTGCATTAGTATTAAGTGGCATACTGGTGAGTGTTTGTTTCTGTTTGAGTTAGGTGTAATGGAATATGGATGGATATACTGATATACATTAATGAATTCATTCCCATCGCAGGTGTTTTCAGTGTGTTTTTCTGCTGGCATGGGTGGTACACCCTGGGTTATCATGTCAGAGGTAAGTAGTATTTGGATTTTGAATTTAGATTTTAGATTGGTTGTTGCAAAAACTAATATAATGGTGGTTTATTGGTTAGACACAAGGAATGAGAATGAAAGTTATACACATTATTTGGTTGATTACCCTATAATAATTACAAAATAATTCATTACCTAATTGCCTACTCATCTCATCGCTTTTTAAATTCTTTATTCTAATTATAGTGTCAATTAAACATCAATATTGATAATCATTCTAATTCCACCTTACTACCAAACATGCAAACTCATTCTAATTACCAAGTGGCCTAAAATCATCCGTTAAATTGCAGATATTTCCAGTAAACATCAAGGGAACAGGTGGAAGTCTAGTAACATTGAGCAACTGGTTTAGTTCATGGATTGTAACCTATGCCTTTAACTTCCTATTTCAGTGGAGCTCAGCAGGTACTCTCTCTTTAATTTCCTATAGATCAGATGAGATGTATATATACACTATACAGAAAGAAGTAGAGTGAGTGAGTGAGAAGTTAATGTATTATGTGTTTGCAGGTGTGTTTTTTGTATTTGCATGTGTGTCTGCAAGTATCGTCATATTTGTGGCAAAGTTGGTGCCGGAGACCAAGGGACGAACACTGGAACAAATTCAAGCTTCAATGACATTGCTACAATAATCACCACCCATCATTGCATTCTTATATATATTGGAACAACACAACATCCACATTCCAAACTAATAACAATTCCAATTGTATCTATCAATCATGTTCAATGTTCATAATGTCATAACCATTAAATAATGTCTGTCTGTCTGCCTTGCTATATGGGAGGGAATTCAAAACAAATATTCAACTCAAAAATGAAATAAGCTGATTCTGATTTTGCGAGTCCATCAGCCAGCCAATCATGGAGCAATCCTTTGTGGGTCTCGTGGGAAGAGCGATGTTTTACGGATGTTGTTTAGTGCACAGAAAAGCATCACCACACGCTCCAATCCCACTCCAAATCCACCATGTGGAGGTGCACCGTACCTTTCACACAACAACTCTCTTAATCACCTTCTCTTTTTTAAATTTTAAAATAAACATCTTCACTTCAAACCAACAATTTTGGTAAAAAGCTATAATAGTATATTATTCGTGTTACCTGAATGAATCAATATATGTTGATATTGTTTTAACATCAATTCCACATCCCTCTGCACGCTTACTCAACAATTCAGGTACATGGACACGTTGAGCTCCTGAAATAATTTCTTCCCCTGAAAATAACACATCAAACAAATTTCAGCTCTTTTTAATATAAAAGAACATGCAAGTCCAGAGTTTTTTCTTTTACCTCGAATAAACATCAAAAGAATTACTGGTAAGCAGAATATCGTAACAAGGCTGGTATAGAATGGCCGACCAGCCAAGGGATAACGGTGAAGTATATAGAATTCTGTTCCATACCTACACAAGGACAACAGTGCATAACAAATTCATCATATAATCATGACGTCAAAATAAAATTAAGGGGTGTCAGTACTTCTCCAGAACAAGCTGCCCAGCTTTCTCTCTGATTCAGTATTTAGGTCTCCAAGCGGATCAACAGCAATGCCAGCTTCCTGACAAATCAGATTTTCATCATTAAGTAGAATAATAAGGTTTAGTTCATAACATAATAACTCAGGATGTCCTTAAAACATTGGCAACTTGCCCTCAAAGAGAAGTGCAACCATGAAAGGAGATATCCACATTTTATAAATCTTTTACTTCCTTTTAAAAAATCCAGCTTCATTTATTACCAAAAGAATGCAAAATTGGTTTGCAAAAACAGAAATGTTCCCTATATCTTCAGCAGGTTATCATTTCCCTGCATTTGAGCATATTGAAGTCTCACTCAACAAGTATTTAATCAGGAATTCTCACCTTAAGCATTTGAATCCCTTCTTCAAATGTAAGCGCAAAGTGTTTCGCAAATACTGCAGTGTCATTCACTTCTAATAATTAGTCCCGCACAAAATAAAATATGAAAATTTCAGTAGCAGTCGAAGTTACTCAAGTATATGAGTCATTCTACAACTCCATGGTGCTATATAATTTAGTTCGCAACCCATATCAGCTCCTTATTTTTTAAGGATAGCCACAGATGTTTGTGTAGGAAAAATTCATATACATCAAAACCATTAAGGTCAAAGGACTAATCAGATATTACCTTTAAAGGTTCAAAGGGATACTGCCTCCCAATCGCTTCAAGTTCCTTCTGGCAATTTTCATTCAAACTATCAAACATAGCTACAAATAGGCGGTCAACAACATCCATCACCTGCACAATGAGCTCAATGCATCAATTCTTTTCTATATAATCTTGCAGATTTAGGAAGGCTAAGGCCTTAGCGGTTCATATAATAGTAATTACTTTGGTACTCTTTCATTAAAAACTCTGATAGAAGTTGGACGATTGCAAATTATACCTCAGAGTAGTGTTCATTGATCTCCATTTCAACATCAAGCCCAGTAAACTCACATAGATGTCTGTGTGTAAAAGAATCTTCAGCTCTAAAAACAGGCCAATTTCAAAATACACGGTTAAAATCACCACAAATAGCCATTTGTTTGTGTAGCTGAGGTGACTGCGCGCAAACAAGCAGGTTGACCCTTGTACTCCAATCTAAAAACAGCCGAACCGCCTTCACTAGAGCCTGCAATCAACTTTGGAGTGTGGATTTCGAAAAAACTTTCTGACAGCAAAAACTGCCTGAATGCCTGTATCGTAACAGAAGAGTTTTACCATAAGTGAACTAGCAGTTGAGGTTGTAATCAATTTATATTTTTCATTTTTCACTAATAGGGATAATTTATTGAGAAAATACTAACAGGATATCCTTGGACATTTCCAATCAGAATTTGTCAATATAAATCAAGTTTGTTTTGTGTGAGCAGACAGAAAATCACACAGCACACAATAAGGGGTGGAACTCCAAAAACTGATAGATATCACTTGTACATTGGAGTTAAATGTGTGTGTAGGAATCAACATAGTGGTACCAAAGTCTATCTTCCTGAAAAAAGTTTTTTTTGCTGCAGAACTTTAATCTCAAGGCTCCTTGAGAAGTTAAAAGGGTCACTATTCTAATGTTTGATGAAGAGTTACAGGTCAACTATTGTGCAATAAGTTTAAATTAAGGCATCAAATAAGCTTGAACAACGAATTCATGAACAAATTTTTGAAAGAACAGCATAAAATGATATGCAAGACAGAGATTGGGACAAACATTTGCAACTTGGGATTGAACCCGAAATATGCCTTGGTTAGCAGCAGTACGGATATCAAGAACTCTGTGGTTCAAGCGAGTGTCCTGATTTACACGAACAAGCTGCCTCTCCCTCCTGCACATGAAAACCATTGCAGACATACTAATGCATGAATAACTGTGAAATAAATTCATTGAAGTAAATGTCGAAAGCTTTATTCTAGAGGAGACATATCAAACAAACCTGTTATGTAGTTTTGCAAATCAAATTTAGAGTAGCCTACACTTCATGGAAATAGGGATTCACCTGCAAGGCTTTTTCTATTTCAAGCTTCACTTCTTGAATGCATCTTCAATACTAATAGGAAGTGTTGGTGCAGCCTTGCTGACGCAATAAAGTTTCCGTATTTGGACTTCCACCTGCAGTTAAGGTAATCATAATAATCTTGAAGAACTTCCACAAAGACAAATCATGCATCTTGAGAGGTAAAGAGGTTCAGGTTGCCACTAGAAAAAAAATCAGAAAATATGTATCTCCAATTTGTACCTGCTGAGTAGCGCCCCTTGATTTGAACATTGGAACAGAGACGACTCCTTCAACATCAACAATGGACTCTTTGCTCAAGCTGGGCTGATAACTTTGACCATACTGCCCCTGACGAGATCAAGGTGGGACAGGTCAACACGCATTGCATCGGGTGGAACCGCGGCTTTCTCACCCACAATAAAACGCCTAATCTCTTCCCCCGCGGCCCGGATGTCTGCGCCCGCCGCGATGAGGACCTCCTTGTCCTTCAGCAGCTCGCGGCTCAGCGCCGCCAAATATCCGTCCACCTTGCGGCGGAGACTGCCTCTTGGACTGAGATCGGTCGAGCGGAAGTCCGCCGTAGTTAGCCAGCAGGGGGTTCGGGGGAGTCATCGTGCGGACGGCGGAAATACCGCAAGCCGACGCCAGCCGTGCTGCCTCCCTGGCGGCGGCGCATGGACGGCTCCCAGCTTTAGCAGCCTCTTTCTTGGGATAGTTCTTCCTTGCCGACATCGTCCTTTCATTTGGAGGGTTGGGAGGGTCAGAAGCCATAGTCTGGAGGTAGGGTTTTAGAGACAGACGAATGAGAGAATTACTCTTGTGAACCCGGTAAGCTGTAAGGGAAAGGGGGAAGCTCACACAACCCTTATCAACTCTGTTGTTGGCAGCATATATTCTTTAAACCAACGTACTAAATTTATATTGTGTGGCTTGTTAGTATTGGATTCAAATTTTGTACAAGTTATTAGAGTGTCTTTTGCACTTTTGGTCCCACGACTATAGTCGGCCTGACAATGATCCACGACTTTTGAAACCTTGCAATTTTAGTTCCACGACTATTGATTTTTTTTGTAAAAATGGTCCTTCCGGCCACTTTTCCGTCAAAATTTCCACCGGCAAAAAAAATTCTCCATTTTTAGCCAGGTTAAAATTTACATTTTACTTATCTCAAAAATCAAAAAATTGACATTTGACTACATACAATATTACTGGGCTACATACTACTGCCCCAGGCGGCGGAGTTCCTAGAAAAGTAGAGCTGTCCGTAAGCGGCGGAGCGGCCTGTGGCGTTCCTTCGGGCTAATTGGGTTATCCGGCAGCAGCATTGGAAGGCGCTCGCACCGTCCTTGCCGGATCATCCGACAGACCGCCTCGAAAAAGTAAAAGTCAAGCTTCCGATTTTATAAGATTACTATATCATGTATTTCATGAACTCGCCCTCAAATTTATGAGAAAATAAATTGAAGAAATTTAATTTTGATATTTAACACCAAACTATTCATCAAGACCAATGACTCTCATACCTGATACCACTCAAAATGAATGGTGAAATTTTTAAATTTGTTATGTGTATAAAATTAATATTACCCCACACTTTGAAGTTTGTACAAAATGATCGACATGTAGCCTTTATCTCTCTCTCCCTCTCTCTCACACATACATATCAATTGTAATTGTAATATGTATAGGAGGATGGCAATGTAAGAGATAATAATGGAAAGCTTCCTTCTCTCCCTACTTTGTTGGTTCTCTTTATGTTTATTCTACCACTTTGGTATATGACCTACAAGTTCACCGGTTAGGAGTTATAGGCCAACGGACACAAATAACAAATTACAACATGTTATTAGTACGCTCATTCTTCAGTGAAGAGTATGTTTATTTTCTAAATTAAACAGTCTTAATTGTTAAAATTGCATGCTCTCAGAAATATACATGCAATTTACCATTGATAAATTATGAATGTTTGTATATGTTGTTATATATAAATATTCCAGTTCATATAAATACAGTATATCCTTTATATAAAATACTAGTTTTTTTACGCGCATTGCGCGATTGAGATAATGCCCAATATTTTTTTAAATAAGTATTTTAAAGTATATCAAAGCAAGATTATATTGATATTGTTCATGCATAGATAATTGAATGATGAATTTGCGTATTTAAATAGGTAATTCTAAGTTTACAAATGCAATTATATATAGTCAAGATTGATTATAATTGCCAATAAAATAATTGTATTAGTATGGTTGAAACGCAATACGGGACCATAAAGGGAGAGCAATTGTTGTTGTTGTTACTTCCATTACTATCATTACTATCATTACTATCATTTACTATCATTATTAATTACTAATTATGTTACTTTAATTAGGATGAGGTTCCGAACCCTAAGACTTTCTTATGAAATCAATGAGTAAGTTAACAGTGAACTAACAGAAACTAATGGAAAAGATAATATTTAACGGAAAAGTACGGAATAATGCATATTACATTAGGGGAAAAAAATAAATTAGGAAATCTTAATGGAAAAATTAAAATGCTGATCAAAATCTGAGCCATTCATTTGATTAAAAAAATTGACCGTCCCATTTTTATACCCATTATACCGCCTAACTCCTCTTGGGGCCTCTTATTAGTATAGTAGCTTATTAGTATAGTAGATATATATATATAATATATAAAGTATAATATAGTAATATTGGTGTAGATCCCATGAGACCACCTTATTAATAATGAGATGGTGAAGATGAAGATCCCATCCATTTATAAATTATAATGGAAAGGATGAGATGAATGAGAAATATAGTGTAGAATTAAGACCATAATCTTAATTTAGGGTTAAAGAGTAATTCTATTAATGTGTTAAATTGGTAGAATTAGAATGGAAATATTTGAATTAAATGAAAGACTACAGAATATAATGGAATAAGAGTAGATCCAATATGGTTAGTAGGCTGACCACCCAAACCGTGAAGCAAAGCATTTGTGGTCTTTTTCAATTAATTCAAAGATTGCCATTCTAATTCTAACCAAAAGTAAGCAGCATTATAGAATATAGCTCTTTAAGCCCTCCTAAATTAAATATTATGGCCTTATTTACACTATATTTTCTTCATTCAATCTCATCCTTCGCATTACAAATTTATAAATGGTCAGATGTCGTCCCACATTTTCATCTTAATAGGGGTCTCATTGGATTCAATATATATACTATATATATATATATATGTATATATATATATATACTACCTTTAGCTATATTATATATAGTTATAATATATATATAATAATATAGTGATATATATATATACCGTAGACTAGTTTAGATACTTTGAATCTTTGAGGATTGAAATATTTGAGTATTTTTTAATTTTTAATTGTTTTGATATTATGACTTATGAATTATCATTATTTCATTTATTTAGATGTGTTATTTGATTGAATGTTGAGAACAGCCTCATTAAAATTGTCAAAGTGCAAGTCTGCCACAGTTTTTTTGGCACCCGCCTAGCACCGCCTAGGCGCTAGGCGCTGCTCGGCCGCCCCGACTAGCGCCTAGCGCCTACTGGCAACCATGGGTATAAATTTCATTCACACTTAATATGTTTTTAAATTTGTTTGTCTACTTTTGATATCCTACTATTCGAATCAAATCTTTTAAGGTATGTTTGGTTCGCACATGGAAATCGGAATCAGAATGTAATTAAATACTTGGTAATGATAATGGATTTTGGTGAAAGTATTTTGCATGTTTGGTAGTAAGGTAGAATTGGAATGATTACCAATATTGATGTTTGGTTATGTATGATCCTATAATGAGAATAAATGTTTAAAAATACAAGAAAAAAATCAAGACAATTTATTGTAATATAAAGACATCCAAAGTTGTTTTCAAAAAAAAAAAAAAAAAAACATCAAAAGCACTAATATGAACAAAAAAATAAAAACAAAATCCAAAAGTACTAGTCCAAACTCAAAAAATCAAATTACCAATTAGGAGGGAAAATAATGGAAATAAACTCTTATTTTATTAGGGAATGAGTTTTCTAATTAAGGGGGTAATCAAAACTATAGTAGTGTTCTAGAAACTTGTCAACCAAACAATAACAATGACTTTGATTTCCATTCTTGATAGCTAAACTCATGAACCAAACACACCCTTAGTAATTACAAAACACGTTATTGTTTTCAAGGACGGACTAAAGGGGGGGCAGGGGGCAGCCTACAATGAAAAAGAAAAAAATAAAAATTATTGGCAATTTATAATACTCCAAGCAACTAATGATTTTAAATTAAATTGAGAGGGGTTGTTTTCTCGAGCTCTTATAGCCATAATGTAGTAGTTACACACTTACACCAACGTAGTGGCGCTATGGACACAGAAAATTTGAACCCGACAAATGGACTGATAAAATTGTTATCGGGTCGATGTTGAGATTGATGATTGGGCGAATTTAATTAATTGGATCACAAAAAATAATTTAATTTAATTAGTCCAATTAAGTTTGATTTTGGGCTATTGATTAATTAATTAATTGGTCAAAACTCATTTCATATTTGAGCTTGAATTATAATTATAATTTAAATATAATATAGTTTTATTATATTTGAATTAAATAATTATAATTTAATTTGAATTTGAATTATATTATAAAATAATGAACCTAGACTTGATCTTGGGCAATGTTCATTTTCTGAAATAAATAAATAATTAATTAGTTAGTTAAAATGGGAGTTTATTGAGGGATTTTGGTTATGCTTCTTACTATAAATAGGGCCTTCATTTTCATTCCAAACACAACTTGAAGACTTGAGACCTTGAAGGCATTGAAGAACGCTTGAATACTTGAAGGCTTGAATATTTGAGAGCTCTTTTGAAGGCATTTGAAGATCTTGAAGAATTAAAGGCATTGAAGCATTTTTGCAGGTTTTGAAGATCTTGATGCAACTTTAAGCCATTTTGCAGGTACTTTGAACATCTTGAAGAATTTTGAAGGAAACTTGAAGCATTACAGGTTCTTTGAAACTTTGCAGGGTTGATTGCTTCGAAACTTGACATTTGCTGTTGAAGATCACGCAAATTGAATCCCGGAAGCTACGCCATTTGAATCCTGGAGGCACGCGCCAATTGAATCCCGGAGCACTTCAGTAGAACACGTCAATGAAGAATCAGAGGACCATACAGAGATTTTGTACCTGCACTTTGAATTATACATATACTGTAAACGAATTTTGTGAATATATACAATTTCGATATTTTTGTGTTTACAGATTTTGGCACGCCCAGTGGACCACTCTTCCTCTCATCTCTTCATTGTTGATTCGCAAGCTCTATAAGGAAGGAATCCAAATGGCATCAAGAAATCTCTCATCCAATATGACCTACGCTCAGGCTACCTGCTCCAATGCATCATCCGTGGCCGGTTCCGGTACAGCCAAGACGTGGAAAGAGCAATGACTCGGAGCCGAGTGAGGAACCTAGGGGTGCAGCTGCATGAGGCCCAGGACATCGCTCGCCACATAGTTCGAAGGATTGACAGAAGCTCTACCATGTCACGAAGAGCTACACGTGACAAGGGCTCAATCCTCTACAATGGAAGCTGTTGGCAACAAGAATCCTACAAAGGAAGGAGCTCCCAGCAACAAGAGTCCTGCGAGCCCTACTCCCTCTAATAAAACCCCAAACAGTGGAAGCTCATCACAGTAATCACTTTTGCGGAGAACCTCACCGAAATGGAATCACATCTACACAATCATGCCGCTATGACAACGAACGCAAACTTCGGTGGAGGAACAACTAGCAAACATCGCCAAAATCTCTGAGGGAATAAACTGTGCTGCATGCATATCCAAGAAATGAGGATCAATGGAGCTCAACAAAAAGGTTGAAAGCCGGAAGAAACCGACGAAACAAGTTAGCTTCAGAAAGCAGGCCTCCAAGAAGACGAGAATTGACGTCGAGTCACCACGTCGTCACAGTGGCTCATGCAGGAATGGAAGAGACAATCTCTTGCCCAACCACACCACTGAAAAAGGTAATTCAGTTTCTGAGGGCATGATACCGTCGAGCCAAATTGAATGAGTAGGCTCAATGGGAGCGATCAAAAGAAAGCTCAAGGGATGACAACATTCATAACAGCTTACACTAAGCCCCTATACTCCAAAGAATTGAAGAAATGAGATGTCGATGGGGCTACCACCTCGCAAGTTCCAATAGTTTGATGGAAAGGCAGCCCAGGCAGCACATGCGCCCACTTCATTGAAACCTGCAATGATGCTGGAACATACATACTCTTCGTCCAAGCAGTTCGTGTGCTTCTAAAGGGCACTCACCTGCCGTTGATTGGTACACCCGACATGGAGCATGGTTTGCACATTGATAACCTGGAATGATTGGAACGCGATTCTTTGACCGCGTTCTACACTAACAGCATAAGAATGGCTTATCAGTTCTTGGACGTCACCACTACCCCGCCAATAGAAGGGTGAGCGTGCGAGCCGCTTACATCGAGAGATGGAGGGAAGTTTGCCTTAAACTTGTAAAAGAGAGGGTTAGTCACAAACTCCTGCAATTGAAATGTGATGCCAAGGATCAGCTTCCGAGGCTCTCTTATATCTTGCAGGAAATCAAGGCCAAACATTCGAAGAACTATCAAGTCGTGCTCACCGACATGGAATTGAGTATTGAAGCCAACCGGAGGCTCGACATGTAG
>VALG01013622.1:0-11483 GCA_009835305.1 Ipomoea purpurea
GAGTATGATGATATAAAGTGTTTCACGAGATGTGCATAGGGAGTACGATGTTATATTGTTGCACGATCTATAGCATATGAGTATGATTATAGAATTGCACGAGGATTGCATATGGGATTACCGCTTCTGCATGAGAAGGATACATAATGGAGAAGTTGTTTATAATTGTTTTGTTATATTAGAAGTCTTGTTTATCGGAATTATGAGATGATGATATGAAAGCATGAGTACATACCTGTATATGGTTTATTAGCAATATCCTATCTGTAAACATGAACATTGCTTGTTAAAGTTATTTGGAAGTTTATACGCTGATGAATTTTAAGTGAACAGTGTTATATATATATGAGCATGCCATCTGATATATTAGGGTGCAAGCATCTAGAAAGTATGTGTTAGATCTAAAGATGATTTGAGATGGAGTTCTTGTTTATAAAGAAATCAAATGTTTTCAAAGTAAATGCTAGAATGCTTTACAGGGTTGAGTGTGGTTATACTTAGCTTCGTGCTAACGGGTGTTTTTCCTATTTGTCTATGTGTTGCCTGCAAAACCCCCATTTCAGGTGGCCTAGCAATGAAAAGAGAGGATCGACGTTGAGATTAGTGCTGCTGAGTTTGAGATGGTCTTAAACTCTAGTTTTTTTATGATCATGTTATGGCATCTCTTTTCAAATTCTAGATTTGCTCTATTGGGCCTCCCCGCGGATCCTGGAAATGGGGTTTTGCAATGTAGCGGAACTTATCTATAAGACAAGAGTATGTAGTTTGCCGCAACACATCTATAGATACCCCTGAGGTTAGCTAATTCCCCCCGCGATATAGTATATTTCTAGTTTTACCCCTTAGCCTGTTAATCATCCACGGGAAGTTAACCACACTCAACCCATGTAAGCAGTTCTAGCATTAGTCTTTGTGAAAACATTTGATTTTCTTTATAAACAAATAACTCATCTCAAATCATCTTTATGTATTTCTAACCACATAACTTCTAGATGCTTGCACCCTAATATATACAGATGGCTGTCGTCTATATGGCAGGTGACATCATCTCCAACTTAATTATAATAATCACTCTGTTTCGCTTTCTTTTATCCGAATTCTGCTTATCAGAGCTGGGTATAATGACTTACTCGAAATATGTATTACAGAGTTTTAAACAAGCAAAGAGTATGCAATAGTTTACAGATAGATTCAGATGTGCTTAATAAGCCATGAGTTGTAACACAGATAATTGCATCTTTGTTGTCTATTTCAGTATCATTCAGTCTCCATTACACTTTCGATTAAACGAAGATCATACGTGATATTATAGTTTAAAAATGACATATATAATATAAACAAAAATAACAATATTTATTATGGCAAAATTATCTACATAACGGCACAGATACTGTACTCATGCAGGGTCAACGAGAAAGCATGATAAGAAATCAATATTGGCAATCTCGTGCATTCAACTAATAACTATATCATAATGACTCATATCCTGAAAAATTAATTATAGATCACTCGTGACAGTATATCAAAAGCATAAACATCGAACTAAACTAATACATGAGCCAGACCAGACTCGTCGCAAAACACTACATATACAAGTATATGTAAATCTTTCGATATATGCAGAATTCTACAATGCTATACTTTTATTTAACTCTAAATAATTCTACTTGGCAATATGCAAATCGTATTTATTACTAAAAAAAAGTACAATTCTTATATCTATATACACTATAAGCTAATTTATCTCGACTGTATAATTTCATATTGTACATATTTAATCAATACGAAGAACAAATACTCGTGCCTTTGATGAAATCTAAAAATTGCACTATGAAAAATTTATCTTAGGTAATTACATATGCATATGTAGATGACAACGTGAATATTATTAATAATTACTGTAAATAACATACCTGAATCCAATCAAATATAGTATAAAACATACTGGAAGAATAAAAATGGCAAAATCATTATACCTAACATACCATACATATAGTGCATTATGTAAATTTGGGAAAATCTGAGATGCTCACTATTAATTTTTAATTAGACTCCGCATACTCATATGCAATCTCATGTTGCAATAACTATATAAATATGCATAAATAATCCATAATTTCTCATGTCATGTGACTTTGGGAAATATACATTACGTCTATTATATCTGAGATGTTTCAACACAAATTTATGACAATAAACTACATCAGAAAAACTCTAGATATGGTTTCTCATATCAATCTCGCTGCAACGATATACTCATATCATATGCAATTCTCGATGCAACATATATACTCATACTCATATGCAATCTCGTGCACTACAATATATATATATATAATATTCATAATACTAGTATATATATTATAAATATATATATATATTATAGTATATAATTATAGAAGAAATTATTCAATTTTGGATCATATTGGACTATAGGGACTTTGTCTAATTTCAGCACCCCGACTTTCAAAAGTGTCAATTTAAGTACCTTTGATCTATGTAATTTTTTTCCAATTTTGATCACTCCGGTTTAAATTGGACCGATCAAATTTTGCCGGGAAAAAACTTAATCCTTCATTTAGTCTATAAATTTGAGGGGCAAAAATAGGAGTACTCTTCTTAAAAATCCTCCGCCTCGTCTTTGAAAGGAGCAAGAGACTTTCACGGATACAAACTAAGTTGGATATCATTCTGTATAACCTGATGTTCCGGCAAGAATTTGACCCTTAGGGATAAAATAGTATGATTTGGGACAGACAAAGTGCATAAAATATGATCCACAATAAAATCATACATGCATTACAGTCTAAGGTAGACACTATAAGCATGTGAGAAAAACACGTATATGTAAGGGCCTGAATACGTGCAAGGATCTAGTAATAAACGACACAAATTCACGCTATCATCCCCCCCTACCACCGCGCGCACTCTCACCAATCTATTTAGCAACTGCTATATCCTCTCTTCTTCTCTCTGATCCTATACTCTATGGACTTCTCTCTATGCAGGTCTCTCTCTACACTCTTTGCGTCCCCTGCGAAAGTCACTGATAAGTGCATTTTCCAATACCCTAATGTGGTGTTTTTCCAACCTCATTACGGTATTTTTCGACTACATTTGTGTACTTTCCAACCTCGTAAGTACACTTCCCGTTTTTCTAGTCTCGTTAGTGCATTTTCTGGTCTCACGTGCATATTTTCCAAACTTGAGAGTACATGCCTACCTCCCGATCACACTCTTGTTTGACCTCCTAGTCTCATTATCACTATACCTCCCGGTTTCTTTATCATTAGACCTCCCGGTCTCATCGTCATTAGACCACCTCCTGGTCTAATAATCAGTAAGCGTCCATTCACATGGTCAAAGCCCTAAAGACACTTAGCAAGCATAACTTCATCTCCCGATTTCCATACAAAACGTAGAGGACATGCCAGACGACCAACATGTGTCCTGTCTTCCCCTCTATACATAGGGCATTTATTGCACTTTTCGGCGTTAGGGGATTGGTGGGGGGGGGGGCTTTTGGTTCCCAACATACACCACTCCACTCGGAGCCTCCCGACCTCACATGGTTTGAATCTTAATTCACTTCCCGGTCGTGCCGTTCTCCCTCAATAGGCTTCCCGGTCACATCCATCACCTTCAATTAACTTCCTGGTCACATTTAACCCGACTCGAAAGAATATACTTTATCAAATGACACCGTTTGTGGGGACCAAGCAAAAATTTCGTGTTCTCTATCCCATTCGGTCTCCTGACCTCCCAACTTCAACATTTGTGTCCAACCACGCAATAACAATTCACTCCAGATTCAGTGGACCCGTACTTCAACCACTACACCAAATACATTATTTAGCGGCAGTTAAAATGCTATTTACTACGGTTTCATACCGCCACAATTGTGTTTCCCGATGGTTATTTAACTGTGACTAAATAGTGTGTCACGAAGGTTTTAGCGGTGATTTTTCTAACCACAGGAATTAGGCTATCAATTATTTCTCGCAGGTTTGACTTCATCTAGCGACGGTTTTGAACCGTCGCGAAAATTTGGTTATTTTTGTCTAAGTTTTAGTGTCATTTTTTAACCGTAGGTAAATGTTTAATTTAATTTTTTACTTTAAATATTTGCGACGGTTTTGAAACCGCCGCTAAAACATATTTTTATTTTTAAATTGTTTTATTATCTAATAGTTTGTGACAGTTTCAAACAACCACTAAAATTTTATTGTATTTTTACTTTTTTATTTATTTTATGATCCTCATTAAATTATATACAGAGTATTTTCTTGTAAATCTCAACATTCAAATTTGCATTGCAATGAGAAACAAACCATGTATACACAGTCAATTTAAAAGAAAATCAATTGTAACAAATATTTGTCATTCATAATATAAGAAATACAATAAAAAAAACATACATAATGTCGATGGTAATGGTCAATTATATGCAAAGAAAAAGAATAATGTCAGTGATACAAAAATTTGATGTAATGGCAGATTATCTGTAAACCTCTATGAAGGTTACCAACAAGGACTCCACTAGTCCATGAAATATTCTGCTTGACCCCGATTAAGGCCATGGAGGAGGAGCGTCCTCAATAACCAATTATAAAGTTTGCGTTAAACCAAGCTCCGAAAATCGAAGCCTGAGAAAGGATAGTAGAGGGGAAGCTCCCTTGATAGCAATTCCCCGATCGATGTAAGATGGGCGAATGGCCACAAAAACTCCCGAGTTGAAACCATGTCGTAATAAACGTTGGGTTGAAACCTAAACCAAGGTACGAATCGACCTCAATTGGGAACTTAATACCAATCTTAATGAGCGAGACCCGAAAAAAAAACTCTGGTCTCGAGCTTGGTGTTTAAAAAGGGGGAGCACTAAAATCTAGCCACCGATAATCTCAGGCAAAACTGGTCGGCGTAAACACCAGATAACTGGAGTATCTCGATCTAGTAGATCGATGGATCAATAAAAGCAATATATAGAGCGTATCACTGGAATGATCAATATTAGCCCGACCGACCCTAGAGTGCTCCCTTATGGTGCCGACCTTGACACCATTGGGAGTGGGGGGGGGAGGGGGTTGGTTAGGGGCTAAAAACCAATCACCTAAAACCCAATGGCAAGAAATGATTGTCAAGAATAAAAACAAACGATTAAGTTATCATGGGGTCGACACGACCGACTGATAAGCGAATGATGATCGACGTCAATACGAACATGCGCGTAGCTTGGCTACAATCGGCCTCGTTCCGAGGCATATGTGTAATGATTCTACCACCTAAGGAACTCTACAGGCCGATTGTAATTGGCTATAACTAACCTTAACAAAAACAAATAAAACAAACTGACCCACGAGGTCAGTCAGTAATTTGGGGGGCTATCCCAACAAGGGTCGGATGCAGTCAGTCCGACCTAAGCGATGGCAGACAAGAAAAGGAAAGATTGACTAACTCGGGTCGATCACAGCATACTCCCATGTGTGCCGACCTTTGTACCACAGGGAGTGGGGGGTTGGTGATGTGGCAAATTATGCCATGGAATCGTGTTCACCGAGAATGGTGAACACAAGGCAAAACGACGTCGTTTTTTAGGCAAAAAAAAAAATTTTTTGCGGATGTGGAGTTAACGGCGCGCGTTTGATCAAATATGAATTTCTGTTATGAGAGTATGAATTTTATAAAAATAATAATCGATAACAGAAAATTCATAATCGCATAACAGAATTCATAATCTCATCACTGAAAATTCATAATCTCTCATAATAGAAATTCATAATCTCTTATTATTAGAACATTCATTTAATCTCGTGTTGGCCAAAGTGAATGTGTAGGCATGGTTCCAAAGTGAATGTGCAGGCATGATTCATATTTATGAATGTCGTGAACGGAATGTCGCATGAAAGTGAATGTGCGGCATGAATCTCATAATTTATGAATGTTCCGAAATGTGTAATGGGTGGAAAATCCAAATGTGAATGTGAAGTAATTCATCAATGGTTCCATGAAAAAAAATAGACAATTCTGAACGGGAATGGTAAGGTGAAATTGCAGACATGTCAATTTAAATGTCGAAATAACCTCAAATTAAAAAGAAAATGTGAAAATAAAGAAGAAAAGTCACGCAATTAATTAAGAAAAAAAAAAAATAACAGTGTACTAAAACGTTGAAAGTGTTCACCATAAATGGTGACATTGTTCCATGGCATAACGACTCTGGTGATGTACCCAAGAATACCAAAACCCATTTCGGGAATATCAAACCTCGCACTAAGTAATATCAAGGAACAAAACCTATTTTTGAAAATTTTAAAGAGGTCATGCCAATCTCGGATTGAAATAGCTGACATCGCAATCTCAGATCGAAACCAGCCGATCTCATAATCTTGGGCCAAAGTTGGCCGCATTAGGGAATGGACTTAACTATCCTACTCGACTTTGAGGAGACTAAGTCGAGTGGATAAAAATAACATAGACATCGACCAGGCAATTAAACCGTCTCGAGTGAACAAAAAATTGAAACCTAAGTTTGGCAAAAATCCAACCAGGTTTAGTGGAATGTTGGCGGTCCTGGTTTGAAATTCATCGGCCTCTATAGGCTAGATTGGCTAATCGGACCCTAAATACTTTACAAAATTAAGTTTATCTTTGAAGACTCAAGTTCCCGTTCGGCTCGGAAGCAAACCCGACCAAAACCTGGCTGGGCTTAGGCTAAGTGAGAGGCTTAGAACGCCTTGTTGTCGGCAAAGCCGACCCGGTCTAAATAAATATGACAAAAGATTAAAGGTATGAAGGAACAGATTAAATGAAAGAATAAATTAAACCCCAATGGGCACGAGTTAGATGTTCCTCGTGAAGGACGCTGAGAACCACTGCCAAGTCGTCATCATCTAGCGACTCGGCAAGGGTTTCTTAGACGCCTGCCCGCATCTTCCTCTTCCCGCTAAGGAATGCCCACCGGCCATACTCCCATACCAACTTTTCTCTAGTCTCGGTACCTAGGACTGCCTGGAAGAAGGGCTTTGCGACCTCCTGATCGTTGAAGATCCGAGAGGCGAGTAACCCAGGCATCACAACTACGTCATTCAAAATGATGCCGAGAGCTTGTAATCGACGATGGCGATGGCAATCTTCTGCTCAGCGTCTCAGCTCTCTTCTCCGCCAACGCAGTCTACTTCTCGAGATCTCGGATTTTGGTGTCTCGACGAGTGATGGACTTTTTTGCATTGTCCATGTCCATATGGTAGAGGGTCTCGGTAGCCTTGGCACGAGTAACTAGTCAGCCAAGGTACAACCTATCTGCATGTGTTCAGCCAAGTTAGTCATAGCAAAAGATAATTTATGAACAGGAAACCCAAGAAGATCGTACCTGTATAAAATCCCAAGCACCTCATTCCCCGAGCTTGTTGGTCGTCTGGTCGGCTGTGTTTTCCGCGGTTAGCACGACCGCGTTGATCCAGTCGATAGAGTTGATGGGGGACTGTCGAGAGGAGCAAGGCGTTGATTATAGCATGTGTTCACGGGAACCTGCTTGCTTCGCTCACTTGGACCGAGCTTATTTCCCGAGTCTACCACTGGCTCTTTACCCCTCTTGGAGTAAACTTTGGCAATTGGGAGGTCGATAACTGAACCCGTTAGGACGACTGTGGTCAGTGACAGGCCGGTCGGGATGGTTGGCGCGACCTCGGGAGTGCAGTTCTTCTTCACACGCGAGAGTGATCCTGGCATAGGGGGTTCTAGCCGTTGCGGCTGCGACCTCAAAAGATTCTTCCAAACCCATATCTGCAAAGACCAAGCCTCAGAGTTAGAAATTAGCAAAAATATCATAAGCATATTTATCCTAGATAGTAGAAGGTGAAACCTCATGTGTTTGGCTCGGTTGGTGTCAGGGAACACCACGGTAACCTCTCTCGTCTCGGGGATGTATTTCTTCTTGAGGTCGTACCGAGGATCTTGTAGATTGGCTGGTACATAATTCTCGGGAGTGTAGAATACCCGATAGTCGTACAATTCACAAGAAATCATCTCGGCATGGGCGTTAGACTCGCGGTCGGGGCCGAGTAGATGTGCTTCCAAAATTGTGAACTATAGACGTTCGGGACCAGCAGTAGCCACTTGTATTTAAGGGAGAAGAACCGGTTCTTCCATCCCTTGTTGTCGGGCATGTTGAAGATGTTACAGGTCAGTCCCTTTGATTGAATCATAAGAAACCTTCCCCCATATTTCGGTGGTAAGGCCCGAATTGAGAATAAAAAACGAAATAGTTCGAGCGAACAAGAAATATTGTGCCGAGCACAATCTGGGGAAGCACACTAGAATGCAATGAGCGTTCGGGCAAATTGCCCGAGAAGGACCTCATAGAATCGCAAGAAGACTGAAAGAAAAGGGGTGAACGGAAGGGGGATCAGGGCTTTCAAAGAATCAGCGCAACCCGATCCAATCCCCTTGATGGCGTTCGATGATGTTGCCGAGAAGGCGACGTGCATTGTATTTAACTCGACCATCTAGGAGACCGAATATATCTTGCAACTCGGCAAGGGTCAGTAAGGGTTGGTGGGTCCCGACTTGCTAAACGTTGAGAAATTTATGCCTATCACTCATCAGGTGGGGGCCTGGATTTGGGGCAAAGGTTAGAGGAGGGTTGGGAAGCAATTGGAGTTGGTAGAGAAGTGTAACACCCCAGATTTTTCACGACTTTTAAAACTTATAATAAAGATAGAATCTTATTAAATCCAAGATATAAATACAAGCGTACGGGGTGCTATGCCACACCTGGGCTAGAGAACCCAGTGCACAGGCTAACTAACTAATATCCTCAAAGCGTAATACATAAACGTGGCACGCAGGCCGAAAAGGAAACTATCTACTTCTATACAAGTTCTAGCGCGCTCCAGTGACTTAATCTTCTGTGCCTGAAAGCCAAATATATCTGTTCAGCGAGAGATGCTGGTAACCCACTCCAACGCGTTGAAATACAATACATATAGAGATATATATAGATATACGAAACCATTTTGAGCATGAAGATATATCCTACGAACTCTAGCTTTCAAACCGGGGATGACTCGACAGTAAGGCTAGCAACAATTATAACGCATCTATTGCAGTCAACACAAGCAAGGCAGATAAGGTAAACATAACAACAGTCATAACCAGCATAAGCAATCCCCAACATAAATCCCATAGTCACATCCCCAAATATACTCATAACCAATTCATCCATAAACAACCACATAACACACTTTGTTGGCGACACAGACCAATCGCATTGCCATACATGAGGGTCAGCGTCATATAGCTCTGACACGGCCCGAGCACCACTGCCCACGTATCGCCAACACGGACGGGGTCGATCGCAATGACGCGATGAAACCGCAGCTAATCATAGTGTATTGATCGCTAACCAACATGGACCGCAGCCCAAGGAGAATTTCATCTGAGCAGCCAGGGGAAATGAGGACGAACCGCAGCTCGTATAGAAACGTTTGATCGCAACTCAAACCTATACAAAACGGTGTTGACGCAACAGAACACAGTGTAGCACAATCTCTGACGCAGCCAGGCAATTCTGAAGCAATCAACTCAAAGATAATATCCAAATCCGATCGCAAACGGAATTGGGGTAGCACACACAACAAACCATAGCAAGCACATGCATTAACTGCCAACATATGACTATAGTATGGGAGGAGGAGGTTATGACTTAACCCGATACATAACAAAACACTCAATGCAGTGAATCGATCAAAGGATGTCTACTTATACTAATTGGATAGTACTTTGAAATAAGGCCGCGCTCTAAAAAAATACTCAAAATAATCCAACCATAGGTCAAGCGGGACAATACCACAAATTAAACATAGCATGCCTGATCTCAATATAATAGTACTCCTGGACATATACTATCCATAACAAAAGCGTACCTGAATAACAAATATCAAACATATCACGCACTCAGGCACGATAATCAGAAGATAGCTCGTTGTCGGTACTACAAGTCTGAGATAAACGCGCGTATAATTAATCAAAACGGCGAATTGCCGGCAGGTTCCACGGTGTGGTGAATAAAAGGCAGCGTGTGTACTCTGAGCTAGAGTAATTTGGGACTAAAGGGTACACCATCACCCAGACTCCATTCAATGCCCGCCGTATATTTCTGCTGTTGGAACATCGCGCAAGGGTCTGCCCGTATATTGGCGGGCAGTGTCGAATTGGCCCGCCGGATCACAGCAAAAGCACTACCGGGAATGCCGGGCGGTGTGATATTCACTAATTACAAGGCTATCGGGTACTAGGATGGCGGGTTCACCAATATAGCCACACCTCCCTATCATAACCCTCACACTGAACTACTTTTATTCATTTCAATTGTCGACCCCGGGAAATCACGATTGTAGAATGAATACCCGAACCATGTTATTGATCTACTTTTTCACACCGCTTAAGCTCATACCGATCAGCGAACGCGGTAGAAAAAATAAACGGTCACTCACCATATGTAGCAGAGAAACGGAACGGCACATAACCTAGTTTAAGTGCTCCTATCATGCTCTATACATCAAAACCAATCAGACAGGCATCACAAACACTGCTGAGTTCACTCCACTCCGATTAATATCCGTATATGAAATTACACTACGCACATGACAAATTAACCACCAGCACCTGGGGTTATATATCCACTCCTCATATCAACAAGACCTCGCTCTCGCCCCTAATCATGCTAATAACTAACGTAGAGTAATAATGTCAACAAGAATCAACCCCAAAAACACAAGCCAATCACACAAATATATCAAGAACAACAGCTAATGACCACTATACCCTAAAGGATACATTCCAAAACCTATAAACTCATCCACACGCAATACACTACATCAATTAATTCAAAGAAACTCCAATAATCAAAACATTATCAAGAAACTTTCGCATGAGAATCATTACGTCAATCACCAAATAACAAAAAGATACTAACTCATCATTAAAGAAACTGCAATTAACAAAGGATAAACCCTAAGGTAAATCATTAGCTATGATAAATATTAAGTTGTATGGTGAACATGGGGTTTACCTCTTAGCCTAATTGATTCCTTGGCTTATGAAGGATCTTTCTTTAAGCTTCTGAGTTTTTGATTTTCCTTAGGGTAATATTCTTGGACTCTTATGGGTGGTTGAGAGATTATTTGTGGTGGGGATTTAGATCCTTTAAGATTCCTTATTTATATGCTATGGGGTTAATTCTCTCTAGATTTACGGTATTGGGCTTATGGTGATGGGGGGCCCATGAGGACCTGTTGGACTTACATGCTCTAGATTAATCATTGTGATTATTTCCATTTTCTTTTTGGGGTAGATGATTAATTAGTTAATTGGTTTTATAGGACTCACGACTAAAACACGGGGTGTTACACTCTTCCTCCCCCCCCCCCCCCCAATAACAGGAAAAGCTTCGTCCCCGAAGCTATGGTCCCTTGTGAAACGGT
>VALG01013623.1:0-10328 GCA_009835305.1 Ipomoea purpurea
TACATCAGGGACCCTGGTTTGAATCCAAGGCAATTGCATTGGAATAATTACAAACTGAAATAACTGGCGGACTTTGCTCAAGCATTGGATGCTAATTCGTTTTGAATTCTCGATTGCCTGGAATTATGAGAATTGACTATTGTACGCAGTTGGTCGGCAGAGAGGAGTTGGTATTTTCGGGTCAGATGTTCTGCTGTTACTTTCCTTTAAAGTCTCTCTCTTTATTATGTTACAGGCGAAGTTTCTATTTAGACCTTCACTCTTTTTCAGAGATTTGATAAATAGATAATCTTAATTCTTTTCGAAATTTTCAAAATTTATTGGGTTCCGTTTCTTTCCTAAAACGGGAGTTGTCCGTTGTGTCAATCAAGTCGGCTTCTGATGAATTTTTGACAAGCCGCATTCTAGGGTTATCATTCTTAAGCCTATTGTGATACCGTGTCAGAGAAAGAAAACTTCTCAGTCTCGTCTCTCTATCTCTCTTGCATATCCGCTCCAGCTAATTGTTCCTCTTCACATAATCTTCAATTGCGGACCTGGTAGAAAATCAGTCTAACCTCGAAGCAAGATACCCCTCGGCAGCGCTCTTTAAACATATTCAGTACGCCTCTTGCAGTTGGCTCTGAATAAGAACTCAAGCTCGCTCCTCTGCTTCGCGACGAGATTTGTGATGAAGTCTCGCAGTGATCTATTCCAGACCGTCCAGATGGAATCGGGCCAGGGTTCTTATTTTTTGCTCCAAGTGCCTAGACTGTTGAAGCCTCTTGACGGCGAGTGGAGTCCCAGCCTATTCTCGAAGCCTGCTCAGAGAGAAGAAACACACCACGCAGACAGGAGGATGCCATCTAGGAAACGGTAACTACTTTGACACCCCCTATTGAATTTCTCCCAGATAAACCTGTTTGATTCTTCTATTCATCCTTGTGTGCCTGTTGTTCTGAAAATTCTTACTGCATTGGCTCTGAGAACTCTTGAGAATGACCTTTATCTCTGCCTTTGAGTGATCTGTTGGTGTGAATTTGATGTCTTGCATGTATCTGATGAGAAAACAAGCCTCTGATGCAGCATCATGTTAGTTTATTTATTTGAATTTCTTCTGGAAAACACTGCTCTGCCTCCGGCGCAGAATGTTGCATGTCTCTAAGAATCCATGCGCTCTGTTATTGAGTCCTCCTCGCTTAACTGTGCTCGTTTGCCTGTTGATTTATCGAGTCCCACAAGTTTGAGAACAGGTGGACAGCTTCCTGTTTATCCACTGCAACCTCTTTAGAAGAAGACGCAACGCCTGGACATGCGCCCCGCACTTTGCTCGAGGGCTACATCTACTTCAATCCTAACCGTACGTGATTTCATCTTACCGAATCTCCCAGCGAGTGATACAAAATGATTGGCTGAAGTGTATGGATCAAATCTTCTCTGATGTTCCCTACTGTTGGGCCGCCTCTTCTCTTGATCAGACTATTTCAAAATTCGAGGAGATTCGAATATTATTGGGAAGTTGTCTGGCGATTGTCTTCTGATTCTAGCACTCTGTGACTCCTGTCCATCCAACAAAGAAACAGAGGGCAGAAAGGAGAATGTATCGCAGCAAAGGTTCTGATTGAGGCTAGTGATGTATGCTGAATGTGGTCACCTGAGAAGAGAGAGACGCAGTGAGTCTGTTAGGGACCTGAAGGAAACCGCCTATCTCAACAGTGTTCAAGACTCTGGCGATCGTCTGTTAAAGACAAGGATTACTGTATAGTTCAGCTGTCTCTGTACCAGCCCTTCTGGTTTAGAACGGAAAGTCGCATCAACACGATCAAGAGGTAGCAAGCGTCCTTGACTGAGGTCCATCCTGGTTGAAAACTGATCCACTGTTTACGGCCGTCAATTTGTATCTACTGCTGTTCAGCGACCAAAATGGGCACTTGGTACATACGAGAGGGCAGTCGTTTATGTTCAACGAGATCGGTGAACGAGAGACCAGGGCTGAACTCTGTTGTGAGCATTCTACCCATTGTGAAGCGAAGTCGATTGTTGAATAAATGTCGGATGTCTGCCTTACTCTAAGTGCTCATATATGAAGTTTTATTGGCATCTAATGATGAGATTGATGTTCTCACAGGGCACGACGAACTGCACGATCTTCATCAGAGGAAGTGGTATGTATTTGGGCAACCAGATAACAGTGCTCCGAAATGAGTAATATGACGGCGACCGATCTGTCAGCCCTTGCTAGTCGACCAAGAAGAAGATGTTACTGCTCGGATTCTGGTGGCCCAGAACTTTTACCGAGCCGCTGGACAAGACTACATCCGTGAGCCTATAGGCAGATAAGGACTAGTTATTGTAGGTCGATCTCACGTCAGGATATGTCATCCTACACCGGCTAGGCTAACAATTGGCGTTCCATCAGCCCACTTCAAGACAGTTGGCAGGCTACCCTGGCACCGCGGTTCTTATTTAGTATTGGAAAAGATGCGCTGTGATCTGGAAAATGGATTTATATATGAGGTTCGCTTAATCTGATTCATCCGGGAAAAGAAGGTAAAGATACCATTTCCAATCTGATTCTTTGGCATCCCTTTACTCTCATCGGTCTTAAGCCTATGCCAGTGGAAGCTGATCCGCTCACGCTGCTCTACTAATGTTGAAACGCGTTCTCTCTACGAGATCATATTCGGGATGATTGTTCTCAGTGACTGCCTCAATCTCGAAACCTGATGCTCGTGCTTGATGAATCTCCTCATGCTAACGGGATGTGAAAGCTTTCATGGTAGACTTTAGGGTCACGAGTTTGTGATTCTTGAGACGGTGGCACAATATTCATTTAAAGCAACTGACAGAGCAGCGGCATACTGAGCTGCGCGTACTGTTCTTCTTCGTCTGAGCCTGACTGAATCTGCTGGCTGCTGCGGATTCGTGAAGTCTGACGAGTGAAGCTCTCCTACAATGCTACTGATCTTTGGCTACGCTCTGCAGAAAAGGGGGAGTAGTATGACTCAGGGGGAGTTTTTTGTGCTTGAGTTACGCTTCTTTATAGATGAACCTTATCTTAGTTCTTTACTTTTATAGTCGAGGTTGTTTTTTTCAAATACCATAAAAGCAAGGGGGGGTTTGTTAGTGTGTTTTAATGTTCCAACAAACCCATATTACTAATTGGAAATATTATTATCAGGCATACTACAGGATAAAACCGGTTTAAGAGTTTCGTCGGTTGGGTCTACAGATGGCCTCGATGAATCCAGAAGAAGCACACGACAGAAGCTGAGACCTGAAGATCCTGCGTTTAGGAAGCTGCTTCCTTAAAGACGGGCTCACACGGTTTTATCAAACAGTAGGAAGACGATCAGCAGTATCTTGCAAGAAAGGCTCAATGGACCCTACATCTGCTAAGACTAGCAATCTCCTTCTTTATACTCCGCTCTACTTCTACAGATCAAAAGTCATGCTATGGATGAGTGTTTATATGAACGGATCTATACGTACCCTCTACTTGAACGAGATTAGAGTTAGACACTCCCCCGACATAGAAGAAACCTCTTATCTGCCGCATAATGAGACCAGAATCTGATTGACTTGTAATGCTCTTGCATCAATACCACATCCCATCATCAATGGTGATATAACTGATCGAAGATAACAGAAACTTGAGAGGTCTGCTGCTTAAAACGAAAGGACTCTATGATACACTGTTGTGGAAACTTACAAGAGGCGTCATTGAAACGTGATGCATCAGGAACCGTTGGCTCTACAGCTGAGGATTTCATTGGCTCTTCTGTCATCGCATAGCTGCTCCATCTTCAGCAATCCACTAAGACACCTGTTAGGACTAGGCTTTGCTTACCTTGTGGGGGGCACTCTGGTAACTGAATTATTGTTTACGATCTAACTTGTACATATAGGATTCAACTGATTAAGCTGATTCGGACGCGCCTCAACGTGATGATCCGTACCAAACAGATGATAGCAATAACACCCTGTATCAGACTGGTGTAACCATTCTGTGTCTTTGCTTTTTGCGGTTACCTCTTCGCTTATATTACTCTTCATGATTTATCATTACTGATTGAACTCTTAACTGAATAATCAGTAATCTAAGTCAGTCAGCTAGTTATATCAATTTACTTAAAATGAGGAATTGCAAAATTACAGAATTTATTGCGATGATTCACAGTTTTTGCGTCGGCATGTCATGCAGAATCCAGGTATAGAGTTCCAAATCTATTTAATTCGACTTTGTTATTTGTTTATCATTATTTATAAATAAACTAATTTGTTGTTTTTTTGTTGTGTTTCTTTTTTTTTTTTTTTTTTTTTTTTTGCCGTTTAAGAGTTGATGTTATCGGATTCAGATAAGAAAACGGTTTGCTCTAGTGGAGTTGGAGAAGTTGCTATCTTTGTGGGGGAAGAGTATGAGGTACTTCTAGAAATGCCAATTGCAGACGAAAGTAGCATGAGTTTGAGTGAAAAACTGTTGATAGCTGAAGAGTTGGCGTATGACAAGGAATCGTTGAAGACATAGCATGAAACATTGGTAATACAATTGACAGACGAGCAAAAGAACATTTACGACTTTGTGATGAATTATATTGATTCCATTGAAGTTGGAATTGTTCTTTGTGTATGGTTACCGAGGAACATGCAAGGAGTTCGTGTGGAGAACGATATCGTCAAAGATAAAGAGTCGTGGTATATTGTTCTAAATGTTGTTTGAAATAGTTATATCCTAACACTGATTTATATAATAAAGGTTGTAATTCCATAATGTACTCACAGTGATGATTACTGATATGTAAAGGCGGAATTACTGGGTGATATTTCCTCCCTCTCATTCTTTTTAAATTTAAGTTTATAAGGGATATAAGATGTATAATAGAAAAAGGTTATGGGTTTCCTAAAAGAAGGTTTCACATTACTAAAAGCGATTTCTATTCCTAAAAGGAAGTTACCCATTCCTCTTGAAAGAAGGGTTTCTCATAACATCATATAAATACACAGGAAAACTCTAGGGATAATGGGGTTTCTACTCTCTAAGTTTCCAGTATCCATAACACCAGGAGGTGATTAAGGCATAACAGATCAGAGAGGTGAAGCATTCCTGATTTAAGTCAATTTAGAGATTACATCTTTAATGGAACCAAATAAGTTCTATCTTTTCTACTTAATTAAAAGTCCATTATCATGAACATTGTTTAGTTGATTAATTTGATTTACATGCGATTCTTGTTAATTGTGCTTCTGCATTCAAGTTATAGCGCATTAAGGTTTATTTAACATTTGGTATCAGAGCCTGCTTGTAAATTGATTAACCACTAAAATTAGGGTTCATGATATTTGGAGATTTTTAATTATAAGGTATTGTCACTGTCATGTGGTTTGTGTTCGCTGATGATGGAATCAAAAACTGGGTACGCATTGAATATATGTATAAATTGATTTATGTTTGTGTTTTGGAATCAATTGTATTGCAATCTGTACGCATTGTTCAAAGCCATCCAACATATATGTTTCAAGTTTTTGTACTGTTCATACGAAACAAAATTGATTTGTATGTTGTTGAAATCAAAATCGTAAAGTTTTCTTGGAATCAACATCACATATATGTCATACATGTATGTATATACTGTAATATATATATGGAGTATATATTTGTTACTGGATCGCATAGACGGAACTGCCTTCCCGGCGTAACAACGTCTTTGGCGACGGGGCAAGGAGGTGGCAGATCTCCGGTCGGGTTAACAAATGGCGAATACTATTTTCTCGGCGTCTCGGCTGAGGGCAATGACCACAAGGAGAGATTGTGGTGGCAACGAGGATCCCGACTGGCGTCGGCGATGGTGGTTCGACTGAGATAAGACGAAGGATGGGTGGCGTAACTGGGTTCTCACGGTGGAGGGCTTATGATGCATCTTTTCCGAGCTCCGGCATCTCCCTTCCGGCGACCTCCTTTTTTCTCTCTTAGCCATAGTAGTCGTCTCTATCTCTCTCATCTGGCGGCTGGTGTTCATTGCTCCTAAGGGTTCATGGAGAACATGATGCAATCCTTTACCATCGTAGGCCAGTAGTAACCCATCCTTTTGATGTGAAAATGTAATTTAGGACCAGATTGATGAGCACCACACACTCCAGAGTGAGCCTCCTTCATTGCTTTTAAATTAAAGCTTTATCTTCGCCTAAACATCGGAGGAACACGTCAACTAACGAGCGTCGATATAGCGTTCCCTTGAAATATATGACCAAGGAGCTTGGCGTCTTATATCTACCGATGAGGGTCTTGAGGTAAATTCCCATCAACAAAGTAGTCAATCAATGATTGCCTCCAACCCTCTTTATCCACCTCATAGACATAAGTAGTCGGGAGTTCAGCAGTTTCGTCAAGAGAGCCTCGTCTTTGAAGGTTGGAGGGATCACCCATTTTTGGCATACTCGCAACCCAGCCTCATCTACATGGTGGGATACAGCTGAAGCTAGAGTAGCTAAGGCATCGTCTTGCTTATTCTGTTTCCTCGGGATGTGTTCAATCTTAGCATCTCCTAGCCACTGCAAGAGCATCCTTGCATAACTGTTGTATGGGATCAACTCTGGTTTTTTCACTTCATAAACTCCGAGTACTTGGTTGACAATCAGTTTGGAGTCCCCATATATGTTAACCCTTAGTTTCTTCATATTAGTTGCAATCTCAAGTCCCAAAAATGAGTGCTTGATACTCGGCAACATTGTTCGAGCATCATTCCGTCAAGGAAAATGAATAAGGAAGCACATCCCCTTCTGGCGTAACAAAGACAACTCCAGCTCCTTCCCCCTCTTTGTGTGCCGCTCCATCAAAGTACATCTTCCATTGGGGTAAAACTTCAATCACGAGCACATCCTCATCAGGCAGGTCATCAGACATCTTCCATTCGACAGGAATTGGATGATCAGCTAGGAAATCCGCTAAGGCTTGCCCCTTGATGGACTTCTGTGGTACATAAATGATCTCAAACTACTGAAATAATAAGTACCACCTCGCAAGGCGATCGAAGAGAACAACCTTTGCCATGACATACTTCACTGGGTTTACCCTGGAGACTAGCCGAATTGTATGCGCTTCAGAGTAGTGCTTGAGCTTCTAATTGTGAATACAAGTGCCAAACACAACTTCTCAATCAGTAGATATTTGAGCGCATTTGACGTCATCATTCTACTTAAATAATAAATGTCATTTTCTTTTACTTTTATCATTTTCTTGTGCAAGTAAATCACCCACAGAGCTTTCTTGGGCAGAGATGTAAAAGAATCAACGGGCGTCCAATAATTGGAGCAGTTAGCACAGGTGGCTTCATTAAATAGGACTTGATGCTTTGAAATTAATTCTTGCAGGCCTCATCCCATATTAGCAGGACACCCTTCTTCATTAACCGGCTAAAGGGTTTGACATCTTCCTACCAGGTTTGATATGAATCTTCTGATATAAGCAAACTTCCCTTGTAAGCTCTTAAGCTCATGAAAGTTTCTTGTCTCAGGCATCTTCATTATAGCGTCGATCTTAGCTTGTTCGATCTCAATGCCCCTGTGTCGAACAGTAAACGCAAGGAACATTCTATCAGCAACCCCAAAAGCACACTTCAGGGGGTTCATTTTTGAGTAAATATCCGCAAGCGGTTAAAGACTTATCTTAGATGCATCATGTAATCTGTGCGGAGTTTCAACTTCACAACCAGGTCATCTACGTAGCATTCCACCATTTTATGATGCATGTCATCAAATATAGCACCTGCATTTTTCAAACCAAAGGGCATCACTTTGTAGGAGAAGATGCATTTTGGCGTTCGTAATTGATGAGCATTATTTTTAATATTATTCATTTAATAATCTTTTGTAATGAATAATCAATATTTAATCAATTATTTGTCTATTTTTATTATTAATTGTTTTGTAACTAGTTTTTTTTTTAATTAGTAATAATGGGCTTTAATTTTATTATTGAGGAATAATTTTAATTAAAAGTTTATTAAGTCCATTGTTTGAGTCGGCTTAAAAAGGGGAGAATGAGTGATTTGTGGAGGCTTTGATCAGTGTAAGGTGTTACAAATGATACACACTAAACTCATTTATGTTGGCTAATTTAATTATCAAAATGATTAAAATTTATTTTGGGATTAGACTATGGACCATGAACCGTTTCTTACCAAAGGTTACTTTTATCGTCTTCAGCTTAAGTTAAATAATGTGAAGTTGGGTATGAAATTTGGAAGAGAAGTCTAATTATGGATTTTTGGTATTAATTAAAGCATAAACGTGTGGTTATGGTTAATTGATTGGTTGTGGAATTCTTCACTGCATGGGAAATTAACGAGTGACTTTGGAATTTTCAAAAAAAAAAAAAAAAAACGAGTGACTTTGGAAATTTCAGTGGAAGCAAAAGTATGGATTTATTATTTAATTTGCATGGAAAATTAACTAAGTGGCAGTGAGAATGGATGAAGGCGCACAAATAACTATTCTTTTGAAAAGTTGGTTACTTTGGATTTAGTATATAAAGCATGGCTTTCTTATCTTCATTACACGAATTACTATGCTAATTTTATAAGAGAAGTATCCAGGTTAATTCTTCATCAAATCACTTTTTTCTGTTACTATGAAATATTGATCGAGCTGGGTCAAGTTGACGGCATCAGGGTCATTTGTTTGGGTTCGCAACATTGAAGATAGCTTGCATGTTCCAATTCCAAGTTAGATGTTGCAAAGGTTGTAGTTGGTTTGTATAGCCAAAGACATATGTATACAAATCCCCTGTAACACCTTGGTGAACATCAAGTGGATTGGGCTGACGTGAGTAGCTCCGCAGACGTAAGAGGTGTCGCTCTTGTAACAGCCCTCAAAACATGCTATATAAAAGCCTTAACACATGCAGATATCACAACAAAAACACTAGCCACAGCGGAAGATAAAAAGGTAACTGGATAAAAGTGAATCCAAATCATGGGGTGTCACGCCACGTTTACCAACAATGATAAACGCTACGGCAAAAATCTGCATTTGTGTACACTATCCCAAAGTTCAAGAGTCTGCAACTAATTCGGCACACAGGCCATAAAACCAACAGAAGGTACTATGCTAACGGGCACTAGACTTCGCTCTCGTCTAGACATCACCAGGTAAGAAACAAATAGAACATGGGTGACGCCCGGTCAGCAAAATAATGGCTGGTAACTCACCAATACATGTTAAGTATCATACATAGTTATGATATATATACAAAATCATTTCGAAAGCGGAATACATATATATAAGTGTAAAGCCAAGAGTGACACGCACACAAGACTGCATACAACCTCTGCAAAGATTACATCGGGAAACACATCCCAAATACCAGCAGAGGACAACAACAACTCGAGAAATAAAGACAGCGAGCAATTGGCAACACATGCCTAGGCCACACATGTCCTTTGTGACTACACACGTCACAAAGAAGAGAACACAACCACGGCTACACAAAAGCCCTCGTGACCATCACTCATGCACGAGTTGATATGACTTCCCTTTATGCCTGTTCGCGAACCTTATGGGCTACCCCAACATTATGTCTAGTTCCAACCTTTACCTGCCAGGATCCTTGTACAGCAAAGTCCCAACTTATTCCTTCGAGGACCGTCGTCCCCTTTCCAACAAATCTCCAACAGAACCACCGATTTCATAGTACATGAGGGTACCGATCACACACACGGCAACACATGCCACCCAAGAATCACGTGATCCTTACACAAAGGCCACAACTCCATAATCACGTCACGACCACCACGAGGACTGCTGCAATACCTTGACGAGCTAGTGTCCCATACCACTAATCATGCAATCCAGGTAAAGTCACACACGCATCACACCTCAACAGGAATCAATCAAGGATCACAACGAAGGTATGAACACACTCAATCAAGGAATGGATCACAGCCCAACAACACAACGACGAATAACACAAGTTATCATCAACCAATCGGAAGGAACAAACAAGCACACGCTAGCATTTAAACACCGAACTAGCATGCTTATCAAACGGATAAACCAAAGGTAGTTCTGAGGAACACAGAAGACTTATCACGGTTCAACGAATCACAATGTTGAACACTTAGCACGATTCAAGACACCAAAACCTACATGGATCCTACCATATAGTTCTAGACATACGAAACATCAAGAAGACACTCCAAATAGTTCCACAAAAGAACATCGGGAAGTCCAAAGAACCAAAACCGAGTCAAAAGAATCACGGGGAACAAATCCCCACCAACCACCACAACGTAGCGCGCGGTAGGCCACGGGTGGCCTCTACCCGGGTTTCTACGCGTGGGGTACAGGCTCAA
>VALG01013624.1:0-14500 GCA_009835305.1 Ipomoea purpurea
AATGATTCATAGATAAATAAGACTTGATTAGCTAGTTAGATAAATAATTATAATTTCAAATATCAATTAAACTCATATAAATCACAATATGGTACATGGTGTACTCTTAAAAGTTATACATAAGCACACTGATAATATACTATCATTATTTATTGTTATTTTTCAAGCAACTCTCAACCTAAATTGGTGAGTACTATAATGTTCAAGTTTGCTACTTTCTTTTGGTGAAACTGTCCATTAACTAATCTTTGAGTTGAACGGTCAAGTATATAGACAATCAACCTTCTGTGATTATTTACGTGAGACAAAAGCTTTAAAAATTGGATTTTTTTTAATTGTTTAATTTTTGTTTTGTTGTTATGAGAAAATGAATTCTCCTTAGACTTATTTTGAATTAAGGTCTCAATTTATTTAAAATAAAAACAATAATTATTGGCTAGGTGGTTGGCTTGAGGGCCGAGGCAGGGATATATGATGATAATTGATGCATTATAACGTTGTTTATTTAATGATTGACTTCAAGAACTAAATTTAAATTCATTTTCATTAAAGGCTTCATTCAAGCTGGATGCAATTTTTTTGATTTTATGAGATCTTGAATTCTCATACACTTATTTGGAAATAAGTCTCTATTTAAAAAGAAAAAGAAAAAATGGAAAATACTATCTGGATCTAATAATATACTAGTACGTACTGGACTGAAGCTTGGCTGCTCTTGTAAATTAAAATATATGTATGTTGTTCGAGCTGCTAATTAACACAACAATTAATTCATGTATCTCTAAGCAACAACGTAATAAGTACACAGTGAATGAATTGAAGCATAAATATATTTATAATTAGTTCATGGAAATAAACAAACTGCAACTCCAATTGCATTCATCATTTTAATGTGTGTTTCTATTACAATGTAGTATCTGTTCATATACCATTAGACCATATAGTCTTAGTGCATTCATCATTAATTTCATTATATTATACATGGGATCGGATCGAAAAAAAAAACATAGGATGAAAACATACTTTCAACAACTACATACTTCAATTCATTAAGGCAGCCCTCCTGTATGTACGATTTTCCAAACAGTTTTTGACCAATGAGCTTTTGTCACCTCTTTCGCGCTACTTCTCCTCAGGAAATACCAGTCGCCTACCACTTTGGCAACTGTCTTATGATTCACTTCGAATCCTTGTATATTCCAGTTTTGAAAAAGTTTACGTGTAAGAACAATTGTTTGACACCAAAGTCCCGAGACGGAGTGTCGGTCTGACGCAGAGCATCCAACATCTGGGATCTAAACTCCTTCAAAACTTTGTACTGAGCAACACAGATGTGGCCACACCATAGCCTTCTCCAACGGCGGTTTCCGTCCAAACCACACCCCAACGGACACAACACTTTGAAGAAAAATGGAATTGGTCCTGAACAAGTCAACAGCAATTTGTGATTGTTGAAGAAGAACAACAACATCAAGAGGACACATGTGGTGTTCAGTAGTTTTCCCATTTTCTTGGTACAGTGAGTGCAGAGAGCAGAGTAGAAAGGTAATAAGATAGATAGATAGATACTGAACTGGGTTTCAAAGATTATATGAGAGTTGAAGCTGATGGAGGAGAGAAGATGAAGGTCAATGATTGATGGAGAAACTGTTTGTATTGGAAGCTAAGAGAGGGAAGCTGATCAGACTAATAAAGACAAAGCCAAGGGCAACAAGGACATTACACAAAAAGTGTAGTTAGTTATACCCCCACATTTAATATCCATCTGTATGTAAAAAGCTTCTTCCACCTTTTCTCTGTTTTCATCTCTATCAATTGTAACCAGACCCATTCTCAATAAATGCATTCTCACTTTTTTCGTATAGATATAATAGAATAGGTCAATTTTAATAATAGTGATTTGAATGTGTTGCCATTAAAAATAGTAGTGATGTGACCAACGGAAGGCTTGGGTAGTTAGGGTTTCTTTTTGAATTGATTGGTAACCGAGTAAATGATTCAAATCCAAAAATTAAAAAAGTTGATACAATTTGTTTATATTTTATTATTATATTTAATTTAAAAATTATTACTATATAATTATAATAAGTGTAAAATGAAAGTTATACTCTTCATTTGTGTTTGATTTTTTTGTTATTATTATCTATTATTATTATATATTTATTATTATTATTATATTATTATTATTATTATTATTTTATATACATTATGCTATAGGAGTTATACTATGGGTATGTTTGGTTATGGGCTGATCCGTCAACTTTACACCACCTTCATTAAAGTTAATTAAACATTAGAATTTAGGTGAATACATTATTTTGTTAGATTACCTTTTAATAATTAGTAACGTGAACTATTACTTGTTCATATATAGTGATGTCACCAAGGAAGGCTCTATCAGATTTCGAATTGAATATTAATTAATTAAGTATCATAGAGGACACACACAATGACTTATGATGTTGAGCTGAGCTTTAGGCTTCTAGCTCCATGAGAGAGAGCAGAGAGAGTTGAAGCTAGCAAAAATGAAATAATTTATCAACAAAAAATTTATTGTCCCACAGCTACATACGCACCCCGAGTTGGACTTTTATTTGGAAGATTGTGAATTCGAGCCTCAGGGAGGCGTTTTGGTTCTCTGTGTTTCAGTAGGTTAAGAAAGTATATGAACAGATACTACATTGTAATAAAGCCAGTAGCATTCAAAAAAAAAAAATATTTAGCTGAAAAATAAAAAAAAAAATATTTAGCTGAAAAATAACTTAGTAATAAAATATTAATGGTACATTTTAATCTTTTAAAATTATTATGTAATCTCGTTAATTATTTTTGACCGGTTGGTGGTAAATAGTTATATTCTTTTTATTTACATTGTCTATGTATCTGTTGAAATTTTTACTTTATTATAATTCCAAAGATTATTTATACCTACTTTTCATTAGAGGTGGTAGTGTGGTACAAATAGTAGCACCCTATTGACATATATAGCTAAAAGTAAATGAACTTCATTATATCATTATGAATATTTACCCAAATTTTTACTTTTTTACAATTCCAAAATTTATTTATACCCATTTTTCATAGAGGTGGTACAAATAGCAGCACTCTATTAACATATAGCCTAAAAGTAAATGAACATCATTATATCATTATGAATATTTTTACCCAATTTATTAAAGATTTGAAAGGGAAAAAAAAAAAAAAAGAAATAAAATATAATAAATTTTTCTCTAACATTATTCTTCTCCTTAAGATGAATCTCAAAACATGGTGACTTAATGGCTCAGTAGATAGGCCAAATGTTGGTGCACACAGAGATTTGTCTATTTTAGACATAATTCACACGTACTGTTGTCGCTGAAGTTCAACTTTTAGTCTCTTTTTTTGAATATTGCCTACTAAAACATTGAGCTAAGCTCATGCGGGTTTTATCTCTAACATTCTACAAAGTCTTAATTAATAGTAGGAAAAAAATTGAGAGAGGAGAGATGTGATATGTGAGGTCACACTAGATGTGCCCATACTTTAGTCTTCATTGAAAAGCATTAATGCTCTAGTAAATGAAGCTACTCTTTACCTCACTCTCCATAATCCCATATTAGTTTTGCATGACGTCATGCCCCTCCTCCCTTTTATCCCTCTTCATACTACACTCTTAGGCTTTAATTGGAGAAGAAACTTTAATTCTCATCTTTCTTTTTTACATATATGTGAATGCCCATACACTATTAAAGAGTTGTATTATGTAATATTTTAATAAAAAATACCCCTACGTTTATAATTTTTGTTATCTTTTTCAACTATTATTAACATGCACATCCATCTACTATATATTTTTATTATCTTCTTCAATGATAATAATATATAGACATTATATATTAGAGTCCTATATAAGTTATTTATAAAATAAAAATATCAAATTTAAAAAAATGCTTTACATTAATAATAATAATATAATAATAATAATATATAATAATAATATTATTATTATTATATTATTATTATTTATTATTATTATGTATTAGTAGTAGAGTAGTAGTAGTAGTAGTATAGGTAGGAAAAGATTGAGAGAGATGAGAGAGACAACATACTCCCATTCCCTTATTCCCATATCAGAGTGACACACATCAGACACGCAATCCCTTTGCTTCCCATAAAATTTCTGTAATAATTCTCCAATAAATAAACCTAACAACTCATAGGGGGTAAAACTATTTACTCTAGTAGCTAACAATTTAAATTTCTTTATTTTATGTTGATGAGCGTAAATTAAAAATAATTATAATCTAGTAGCAGTCAACAATTTTAGCCATTTTTCTCTTTCTTTTATGTTGAGTGTTTTTCATCCATACTCAATATTAATTACTTTGTTTTTGTGCATTATAAAATTCTAGACAAGTTAAACTTTTTTAGTTTATTACAAGAGTCACTTTCCCTTCAATAAAACTGAAGAAAGGATCTAGACGCATATCAGTTGGGGTCAATTCATCAATTGTTGAGGGTTTTAATAAAGTTACAAAAGTCAATTTTATAATTATTGAAAATTTTCAAGTTTACAATATTTATTAAATTAACTCTATCATTTTTTCCATTATTTTTTATTATTATTACTTAACGTTGATCTATCTAAATGCAAGGATGAGATAAGTGATCAATTTTTACTTGAGAAATTGATTCACCTAAACCCTTCCAAATATATAAATTACACTTACCACAAAAATGGAAGGCTAAAATAAAGTGTAATTTTCTAATTTTCCATTATGTTTATTTAGTGTTAAATTTGTTTAATTATGCTATATTTCTTTGCCTTCAAATTGGTAGTGTAGTGCATATTGATATTTAAAATGATGAGCTGAGTTCAATTTAGTACTATATATATATATATAATATATATATATATATAATATATATAATATATACTATATATATATATATTATATATATATATATATATATATATAATATAGGTACAAGTTAGCTTACACATTGTTGAACCTTAATAGTTATGAGTCCATTTTTGGTCCTACTGTTATAGGGCATTTTCAATTTTAGTCCATCTTAATTCTTTTTGCCACTTTATAACCACTATTATTGAATGTGTTCCACTTTTAGTCCCCCGTTAGTATTTTCATCAAGAGGCCGTGTAATTTAGGGGTATTTTGACCTTTCTTCTCATCCAAAACTATGTTTGACTAAATAAAATGAGAACATTAAACCTAAAACCTAAGAAACCTCAGCTCGTCGGCCCATGTTGGAACGAACGAAATGATGTAGCTTTGGCTTCCCATTCTCATTGTTCGAAGAGCCATATTCGAATACCGGTGGAGGATGACGAAGCACCTGGATTAAAATAGAAGAGACAAACATAAAAAGATCAAAATACCCTTGGATTATACGACCTCTTGACGGAAATATTAACGGTGGACTAAAAGTGGAACACATTCAATAACAGTGGTTGTAAAGTGGCAAAAAAAATTAAGTTGGACTAAAATTAGAAACACCCCTATAACAGTAAGACCAAAAATGGAATTCACTCTAGTTATATATATAAAGGAAAGTTTAGGTGAAAACGTACTTTTATGTGATGAAAAAAATATAATATAAATCACTGCTTGCTAGCTATATACATATAGATATCTTAGAATAGATCTATTTTAATAGTGATTTTAAGTTGTCATTAAAAATAGTAGTGGTGACGTGGTGTGATGTGATCCAAAGAATGCTTGGGTTTCTTTTTGAGTTGATTGGAATAAGATAAATGACCCAACTCCACAAAATTAATAAGAAGAATGTTTTTTCTTTTGAAATTAAAGGTAATAAGACGAAACGACATACTTTTTCACTTTGTTTGGTTCTTAATTTTGATTGGTAATTTCTCTTATCTCTGATTTTCGCTCAACTGAAACGACGATACCTTTTTCACCTTGTTTGGTTCTTAATTTTTTAATATAATAATAATAATAATAATAATAAAATAATAATAATAATAATAATAATAATAATAATAATAATAATAATATCCCTACTGACCCTTCATCCAGAGACTCTTATAGGCTGCCAATTGGTTTTGTTACAACGGGATTTGTACAAGGAAGGTCAGTAATATATTACTCATAAAGGATTTTTTCTGTCGTTTTTCTTAGCAACTTGCCAATTGGCCTCTGCATAAAAACACGCACCGTAAGTCATGCTAATGTTGAAGAAGAGGAAGAAAACAAATGACACACACTAAAAATTGTAAGATTCTCTGCAAGTCATGAATGACGATTGACAGCTTAAAACATGCAAGAGAGAGAAATGAAGAAAAGTTTGGGTGAGGCTGTCTGGGAGGGAAATGAGGTTAACATGATCAAAAGCAGGAGCAATCAACTATTCAATTCACGGTAGAGTCAGATGCACCGTACCGACTCTGACCTATTATATGTTCTAATGGACTGGGACTGGAACTTGTATAACAATTAAACCAATAGTTCAGATTTGCAAATGGCCTGGAGGTCAAGGACAACACTTTTTTCATACAAATCTTCCATAAGGCCTTTTACGAGTGTTAGGTAACTTCAGAGATGTAAGATTGTGATAAATGATATAGATCCAGAGTCAACTAATAAAAACATGCCAAATATTGCATGCATAGCAACATTCATCAAATATAGATCATGGAATAATGAAGTATTCCATGATCTGCAGACATAGCATAAGGACTTACTTTTTGCAGTATTCATCAAATACCAGCCTTAGCTTATTTGGCGAAGTGTAAAGATGGCTGATTTGAACTAATGCACTGTAAAGTTTTGGACTGACAGGGTACATCTGCAGATCAAAATCCAACTAGAAGAGCTCAAAAGGCTTGATTCAAGCCCGAGCTCGTGTGAGCGGGCACGAATATCGTCCTAAGTTATGCCAAACTCCGGAACATTTTCCAACATAATGCCACTAGAGGTGGGCCGAAACTGGAGCAGTTTCGGCCAAGCTGCCATCCAAGCTTCGGCCATCATGGCTGAAACTTGTAGTTTCGGCCATGGGCCGAAACTGTGGTCTCGGCCAAAGGACGCCGAGACGAGACAAGGCACCATGAGTTTCGCCTGATGGTCGAAACTGGAAGTTTCGGCCTGATGGTCGAAACTGGAAGTTTCGGCCTACACGGACCTGTACTGCCTTTGTGATCGTTGGGTTCAATTCTTACTGTTACGGAATTAATTCTTTGAATTAATTCCAATCTTTATTTTTGAATTGAAACTCATGGTAAATGTTGCTTTTACAAGGTGTAGTGGGGGGTGCCTTAAAGTGCCTCATTAAAAGCTATTGGCTCCTTCACCCCTATATAAGAGAGGCAGTGTGAAGCAGATTTTTACACACTAGAGCACAAGCACTCTACACGAAACTTTGAGTTTTTTCAGCTTCAAAATTATGCTTCTACTCCTTCTCTTTCTAAGCCTACTGTGTTCAAAACCGTGTCTTGCTCACCGGATTCCTTGTTTGAGTGCTCAAGCATTGAATCACCAGCAAGTTTTATCCTAGGAAGCCTAGGCCACAACACTCCTAGCATCTTTGGGATGTGGCAAATAAGGTTTTAAGGAAAGAGTACACACTTGAGTGTTGCAAAAACCCAACACCAAACACTTGCCAATTTTCTTCATCTTTCTTCCCTTCTTTCCAGAAAATAATAGTCAATTTTTTTTTATTATTTGTTTTTCTACCAACGGTACCTACAGTTATTTTATTTAAGGCTGATTGGTGGGGATGTTTATCATAAAACTGGATTCAAAGTTGACAATTTTGGATTTATTATAAAATATACATAACTTATATAATAAAAATGAATAACAAAAAAAATATATATATATATATATATATATATATATATATATATATATATATATATATATATATATATATATATATATATATTATATATATATATATATATATATATATTATAAAAGTGCAGGTGCAGGGATACCTCCTCCTCACCCGCCCATACCCGCACCCATTACTCATATTGTGTGAGTATTTTAAAATCCGTAAGGACGGGAATGCAGGGAATTCATTGGTTGCGAGTAGAATTTTCATCCCTTAAATTATCTGTCGGGTTTCGAACCTTGTCATCATTATTAAATCATCAACTTGTCATCATTATATTTTTTGGAAGAATAACTAATAGAATAGAAGAGGTAGAAAGCTTAATTTTCATTTTAAAAAGTTTGATACAATAGAAAATAGAAATAAATATTATTGTTCCATCTTAAGATACAAATTGTTAAGTAGTACGGTGTAAAACGCGGAATGATATCGTTTTGATTATTGATCCAAATAGTTGTGTGCATCACTATTAGTATAAACGTACTAGGCAATTATGATGGCAAATCACTTAATCGTCTAATAATTTCAGTTATGTTATTAATTCTTTTCTAATAATTTCAGTTTGTTATTAATTTAACATTTGGACTCATAGCTCGTTCATTTTTCTTTTTTTTTTATATAGTCACACACTCATACATGATTGAGCACAACGCATATGTTTTAAGAGAACCCACTAAGTGTAGAGAAAATAGAAGTGATCAACAATAAAAAGATGATTATTATAAGTTCATTGATCTTTTGTTTGTTCCTTTTATAGTTAATTCTACATGAATTACACCTCCAAACTCTATAGATATTCAGAAGAAATTACTTAAGATATGATAAAGAAAATTGGAATTGTATTTAATTGGACACATTTTTATTATGCAGACATAGGTTTAACACCATTATGGTAAAAAACGCATTGCGTAAGAGTAGCAAGATGTGACTTTCTTAATCAAGGATGTTTACGCATACGCTAAAATTTGTTTAGTTACGTTCTCTACAATACACAAATATAGTATATACTAGTTTTTCATGTGCATGGTGCGATTGGGATAATACCTAATGTTTATTTTCAAATAAGTAATTTAAAGTATATATCAAGACAAGATTATATTGGAGTTGTTCATGCATAAATAATCGAATGTTGAATTTTCGTGTATTTAAATAGACAATTGTTTGGAAAGTGTACGTTCTAGGTTAATGGAGGTTGGGCGGAGGCAACGTCAATTTGTTTATACAAATAATATTATAGAAACATGATAGGAGATATATAAACAATTTGTTTATACTATAAAAATAATTAATTACAGAAACATGATAGCAGATGTACACATACTTCCATTAATTCCCAGTTGTTGTGCCTGATCAGACTAAGTCTCAACACATAATTTCTCATTGATGTGGTGTTGAGAATAATTTAGGTTTGTACTTCTAACCAGTGGGCAATGACTTAATATATACACTAATGACAAATTTTACTGTAGACCGCGGTCCACAATGTATTGTAGTCGAAACATAAAAAACGATGTCGTTTTTTTTTAAATGAAAAGAGACGGGCACCCGTTCCGCAAAAAGTAATTCTGTTTGTATAACAATATTTAGTTTTTTATATACACTAAATTTCATTTCGATATCACTAACAATTTCATTCCACATTATACATTCAAATATGTGAAACTGTTATTCAGTTTCATTTTATACACTATAGTTTCATTACAAAACACAACAACATTACATTCGATATAACTTACAGTTTAATTGGAGAATATGCACTCAAATATGTGAAATTGTTATTCAGTTTAATTTCAACACAAGTACAATTTTTTTCATCTCAATTACAGTTTCATTTGATAATATAAAAATCAATATTGTGAGACAGATTCATTTTAAATATAATGTAGTTTCATTTTGTAATAACACACCAAAAATATGGGTTCCGTTAAGCAGTAACGGTCGCTGTTTCTTTACTTATAAAAATGGCGCTGTTTTGGACCATGGTCTACAAGCTTTATGGACCATGGTCCACGATATAATTGCTGATTGACTAATGGTGTAAGTTATGATTCTTAAAGAGTACCTGCATGGGTAGCTCAACTGGTCAAGAGGTGAAAAGTTTGGAAGAATAACCAAGGATCGAGTCTCACCAGCGACTGTGTGGGAGCAACCTCTCATAGTGAGGGTGATTCCTTATGCGCAGTGCGCAAAGGGAAAGTTAGGTTCAAATGCAGTTGGTGTACCCATGATGTGGTAAAGGGAGGATATTAGGAGAGGAGTTTGGCGAAAAAATATGACCACGTACACATAATAACTATTGGTAAAAAACGTACTAGGCAATTAATGATGGTTTGGTGAATCATTTAATTGTCTAATAACATCAGTTATGTTATTTATTATATTAGACTTTTTCAGTTCATTGTATGTATTTATTTTTATATTATTTTTTCATTATGAACACACACTCGCCACACAAACACAAATGCATACATTTAAGAGAACCCACTTATAGTCAACAAAAAAAAAAAAAAAAAAAAAAAAAACCATTTAGTAGAGAGAAAATAGAAGTAATTAACAGGAAAAAGATGAGTTAATAAAAGCTCATTTATGTTTTGTTTGTGCTTTACAATTGCTTTTCCCTTTATTAATTTCTGCACAAACAAACACCTCCATCTTCACTCATATCTCCTATAGATATTCCACAAGAAATTGCTAAAGCTATGATAAAAGACATAGGAGAATGTATCTGGATAAATTTTTATTTAGTTAGACATAGGTTTATCGTCAAAAATGGTTTGCATAAGAAGAGCAAGATGTGACTTTCTTAATCAAGGATGTTCACGCGTACGCTAGAATTTTTTTGTTTTACTTCTCTATATTACACAAATATAGTATATATGAATACATTTTTATGAAAAATTGTTTCCTATTTACTAAAACACACATCGTTTTCTTCTAATAATTAAAGTTAGTATATGTTGAATACTTTTAAACATTTTTAGCCTAAAGCACATCATTTTCTTTCTTATAGCTGGAATTATACCATGGGACGGCGCCACCCCTGCCATTATATAATATTGTTTAATTTAATTCTTGTATTTTAAAATAATGATATAATTACTTAATTAAAGACGATAATTAATACCATTAAATTCAACCAATCACTAATACCTTCATCAAGTTTTAAATCCACAAACTGCCATGGAAACAATAACGTCACTCCCCTTTACTTCCCCAAAAAGTTCGTTGAAACTCCAATCCTAAAAACTCCTCATAGAAATTCAGTAGTTCAGCAAATATGGCCAAATATTGGTGTGTATAATGGATCTGTTCATTTTGAGCATATTTATTCTAGGGATGAAAATGAGGCGGGGTAGGTGCGGGGATATATTATATATATATATATATTCCCCTACCCCCGCACCTGCATTCTCAATCCACTCCCCCGCACCTGCACCCGCGCGGTAATGAAATTCCTACCCCATATTCGTCCCCGTGGGGATTTTGCGGGGTGCGGATAATACCCAACCCGAACTCTAATTATTAAGATTTACACTTAAATCTAATAAAAAATTTATATAAGTTCTACATTAAATCACATAGATTTTTTTATAAGTTTGAACCATACTTCCCTAAAATTTAATAAGAGCCCAATGGAAGGTTAAATCCCCTTAATTGGAACGAAAATTGTTGTTGGTAAATATAAATCTGTATTTAAGGGGTTTTTACTTCAGGTGTATCTCTACATGGATTTTATCTCACTGTTCTGATCGCGGTCTTCGTTCCTTTCATAAAGGTGATTAGGCGTCTGATTACCGTGGTCCGGACCCACAAAATGACCGGAAAGCGATGATGGACGGAAATACGACGGCAATGATATGACTACAGTGAAAAATCTTCCTAAAAAAATTCTACGCGTCTACGAGAAGCTACGGTGAAGAAGACAGATTTTTTGCCGCTCATTTTGACCTGGTTTTCCGCGTGCGAGATTGAATTATACTTACATAAAACCTTTATATTAAAATAAAAGGGGAGAATCAGGATTGGTCTGATATTAAACCTAATAAACCTAAAAACTACATAAAAGCACAATACAAAAATGACTAAAATCTTTATTCCCTCAAACATAAACGCATAACTACAAATAATAACTTAATCAAAACTGACGGAAAAGACTAATATGGAAAGATTTCGAAAGTCAAGTGAACTTAAATTGTCTAAATTTAAAATCAAGAACATAACCAATTTGTGTAAAAAACATCAACATTAGTTGGGAGATGACCATGCCTGGAATTTACTTATCAATATTATTTAATCATTTAACTTTCAAATCATTTACTCTTTTTTTATTTTTTTTTTTTCAAAAATCAATTACCCTTTTGACAATGCTCTAGATACCAGCCGTGTATGGCATAGAAATCCTACCATACTAATAGAGCCAAGGGAGGTTAGGGTTTAATATAATAAGTATAAAAAATGGCTGGTCAAATTTATTTAATTAATGAATGCTCAGATTTTAATTTTTTCTGAAGATTTCCTTAATTTATCACTAATGAATATGGATTATTTTGTAAACTTTTTCTGGTTAATTTCTGTTAAGTTCACCGTTAACTTACTTCATTGATTCAATAAGAAATGCGTTAGGGTTTTCTGAACCATATCCCAATCAAAGTTGACATTATATAGTACTCTATTTTACTCTTATATTAATATATATATATTATTAAATAATAATTTAGAATAGGCTACAATTAAAAAAAAAAAATACAAATAAATGCTTTCTTTGTAAGTTCAGAAATTATGGTGTGCTGACAAGGCTGCTTTCTTATTCAAAAAAAATGGAAATAATATTCACTCCTATCACTATCTAACTAAGCACGCACCACAATAATTTCACCTATTCGTCCCTCCACTAGTCGATCTTTTATTTTTCTCCAATATTATAAAATTCTATTCATAACCTCTACAAATTCATCTAATTAGACCTCTATTGAGAGGTCGGTTACAGGTCCCCCCCTACCAACCTCTCACCTCTTTATTAAAAAAAATAGAGATTCTATTTATTTCAACTCAAATTTAATTGTAGAGAACACTTAGATTTTTATTAGTGGTTTCCTATATTGTCCTCTTTTTATTTTTCTAATGTAAAAATTTCTTTGCCATCAAATTCATCAATGACTTATATGCCCACTAGCTAGTATCGATATGGGATCTTTGTCTTGTGTAATATAACCCGAAACGGATGTGGCACAATCATCCTTTCTTAATTAAATATTCATAAGTTTTAATAAGCATCAAAAAGGTATATACATGACGTTCCCCTATATTTTATTTACAAGTATTTTATTAATACCATGCAAGATAATTACAAAAAAGGTTCCCAATAAGTAAAATTACCCGAAAGCCCAAACCCATTGTATGTAGATTCCCAATACGTAGGATAGGGGAATTTGTTGAACAACACCCTCCATAGTGTATCTCCTCCCACAACAAATTGAAGGTTGAGGGATTACCTATTCTACACCCCCATGCCTTGGTTGTGGAACAATCAGTAGTTAGCCGGTTAATATTTTTTATAATATTAAGTGAAATATTCTTGACCATCGCAAATAAAAAAAAAATAAATAAATTAACAGTTAGCTAAAAAAGATATTTTATAATAAATTAGCTAGTTTAGTATAATCTAAGTTTATAATATGATCTAATGGTTTAGTTTTAAAATACCAATAATTAATAATTAGAGTTATATTAATGGGATAAAATAATAATTATGGAATAAAATCGCCTCCACCCATAAAATAATAATAATATAATAATAATAATAATAATAATAATAATAAGTGTAATTATATACCCATAAGTGTATTATATAATATATTGTAACCTAAAATCCCCAATAATCAATAATAATAATAATAATTGTTTTTTAAAAAATAAAAAAATATAATTAAGCCAGACATATTAAACTCATTAGAATTTATTGACAAAAAGAGTATTCAACTCAACACAACAAATTAAAGTGGGAAAACTATCTCGCAATGTCCTTCTTTGGCAATCAACAGTTATGCTCTTCAATATTAGTATAAGTATGTATCCCTTAGGATTTTTCCTCACTGTATGCCCTAATTTTTATTTGTTCTTGGTGTTAATGTACCGATCTATGTGGGCTTCTCCTCCACCACATACCTATATATTAGTTTATTGAACAATTATAATCAATCTTGACTAGATTTATTTGCATTTGTGGATTAACTTAGACAAATTGCCTATTTTTAAATACCGAAATTTTAAACCTGCAATCCCTATCTATGCATGAACAAATTCCAAAACCTCATAAATCTTGCTATTAATAAGAAACCCTATACTTTATAAATCACTTTATTAAGGATAGACCAGAAGTATAATATATTTATAAAACTCCCGTGTTATCCTTCAAGGTACGGCGCCAGGATGCGAGCAAGAAATAGTTGTAGTGCGAGGTGGGAATAAATTATCGTTCGATGCTTGCGGAATCACTTATTCCGAAATTGTAGGTTGGGTAGGGTGAGGAATTTATATTAAATAATGTTGTGCTTTCTCGTCCATCGTTACTCCATTAACAAAATTATAATTGAATAGAAGTTTAATTATTACCCTGTGATTGATTCGGGGTTTTCAATAC
>VALG01013625.1:0-25337 GCA_009835305.1 Ipomoea purpurea
ATTAAAAATGGAACGAAAATTGGATAAAATATCACTACATCTGATATTCTAATTAGCTAATTGACTAAAAATAAAAGAATAATTGGCTGAAAATGAATATGATATCTAAATTAACTGAAAATATAAAATGAAATGAATATCAATAGTTGACTGCAAATAAAAATGATCTATAATTAACTAATATGAAAAAATAAATGGTTAGATCATTGCATTTTAATTAAAAATTGATGGAAACTAAAATTGGACGGAAATATTTCAATAATAATATTCTACATCATAGATAATAAAGTCATATTTTAAACAATAATAAAGGTAAATTAAAAATGCAACGGAAATATTTCAATAATATATATACATAATCAATTAAAACTCGAACGAAAATTAGGTAAAAATATCATTGTATATATATCTAATTGACTAATTGATTAAAAATAAAAAAGAATATTGACTGAAATGAATATGATATTATTAACTGACTTAAAATATTAAAAAATCCTTAGTTGACTAATATTCTACCATTATTAGTTTTCAATCGAGTCACCATCATGATGGACTGAAGGTGTAGCTATAGATGATGATGTACAAGATTGTGTTGCTACTACCAATGTCGAAAGATGTTTCAATAATGTGTAAATACAATCGTTGATATTTTTTTAAAATGACAAATTTGCTATATATCTAGACAAAAAATATATATATATCTTCCATACAAATGAATTTAAGATAGTAATTCATTCCTACAACTGAGTTGCTTGAGAATGAGCACATTTGCCTAAATTACAGCACCGCATGCGTACATCTACACATTAGCTATTAAATTGAGCAATCATTTGCTCAAATTTATTCAGAATGATAACATCAACAATAAATAATCCAACCAATGTTCAATGATATATAATATTTGAGTTTCTAATTTAAATTAATATATATTACCAAATATTCTTATATATACAACAATCCATTTCATGCACGAACGGGTTGGAAATACTTTTCTAATAATTTTTGTTTCTCTTTCGTGTATACTATGCTAATGTATTGTAATATTGAAAGCAGAATTTAAAAAAGGGATTTAATTCACTAAAATTTTATATATATTCTTAAAAACAACCCATTTCTACTTCCCGTTCAAACAATAAAAAAAAATAAAATTTTACCAATTATAATAAAATAATATTAGTAAAAAAGTAGTATAAAATAAGAAGGAAAAAAAATCCTAATTCACAGAATAAAAAAGGAAACGGAATTACTAATTAATTAAATAACAATAATCAGTAAAAAATCCTTAACTTCATTAAAAATGAATCAATATAAATGAATTTACTAATTATCAATAATATTCTATATTATTAATTAAAAATGAATGAAAATTAAGTAATGAAAAAAATAAATAAGTATATATTCAAACATATTTGCTCAACCAACGCCTTCCACTGAGCTCGATCTCATGACTTCTCACATGAAAGAGTCAACTACATGCATCTGAGTACAAGGTAGTACAAACATTAGGTTAATAAAAAGGAAACAATAGTTCATATTGTTGAAATAAGAAAATATTCAAATGTCTAAATAGAAAAAAGGGTCGGGTCATTGCATTTTAATTTTTCACAATAATATACACGAGTATAAACACAAATCACAAGTATGTCATGAATTTTCACAATTTTAACAATAAATGGAAATATTTCAATAATAATATTCTACACTATCACGTAAAGGAAATTAAAAATGAAAAGGAATTACTTCAATAATAATATTCTAATCATCAATACTAAAGACATTTATTTAAACAATAGTAAAGGTAAATTAAAATGTAACGAAAATTTAAAATAAAATGGAATTTCAATAATAATATTCTAAATCACAATTAAAAATGATAACGCAAATTGGTAAAAATACATTGGTCATTTATATTTAGTTGGCAATTGTTAATTACTAAAAAATAAAAACGAATAATGGAGAAATGAATGTTTGATATACTATGGGATTGAAAATATAAAAAGGAAATGAAAATATTACTAATTTCTGCAATAAAAAATTAATCCATAATTGAACTAATATGAAAAATGGTTAATCATTGCTTTTATTAAAACATGAAGGGAAACTAAATTGAACGCCAATATTTCAATATATAATATTTCTACATCAAAAAGTAAATGCATATTTATAAACAATAGTCAAAAGTAAATTACAAATGGAACAGAAAATATTTCAATAATAATATAACATCATCAATTAAAAAATGAAACACAAATTAGGTAAAAATAGCACTCATATGATACTTCTAATTGACTAAAAATAAAAAAAAAATAAATTGTGAAAATGAAATCGTTATACCATTAAAATATAAAGATCGCTAATTGACTAATATTGTATTTTTTTTTACCCCCATTATATATTTCATCGAGCCCCATCCTGAGCAATTGGGAAGGTGTTAGCTACTAGACGATGATGGACAAGATTGTGTTCAAACAATGAAAATAAAAACACATAAAGAATCAACCTTATTCAATTGAACTATATAATATTGATGTCTAATTTATAATTAATATCGATCAAATATTCTTAATATATACAACAAATCTATTCCGTGCATCGCACGGGCGCAAATACTAGTGGCTTATAAAGGAGTCTAATATCATTTCATATACATCCCGGTAATTCTAACATACAAACACTTTGTTAGATAAGTCAAAAATACCAGTTCAAGTATGCCTCCTCTCTACATTTTGGCCAATAAATAACACCCATAAAACTTGTGCGTTGAAGGTAAGATGTATTCGTACATATGGAGTTAGAGATGTAGGGGCAGTGAGGTTGTCAAATGTACGTCGAGAATGCGTGTTCCATGATCGGGAGGTAAGCATCTAATCTATGAAAATAAATTCATCAATTGCAGGGTAATTTGCAAAATCACAACAATATAAAATTCTTTTAATGTAATTGCAGGTAATGTATTATATGCTAATATACCACGTGAGCATGTTGCTAAATTCCAGAATAGATTCGTTGAACTTTGTCTAAAAGAATTTCTGGTTGTTACTAACTTTTATACTTATAAGAGTAGCAATAACAAATTTATGGTCAAGTTAAACTGTTCTACCATTGTCAAGGAGTACAAAAATCAATATTTTCCTAGGCACATGTTTCGTTTGAGAAGTTTTAAATCTTTGAAATCAACTGAGATAGACGACAAAGAACTTATTGGTAACTAATCTACTTCATTAATTTTTTTTTTTGATACTGCATTCGTATTCGTAGTTTTTAAATTCTTTGTAAGTTGTAACTTCTATTTTTTTTTTTTTAGATGTGATTGGAAGGATAATTGAAATATATCTCCTATAGAAAAAGGTCATTGGTGGAAGGCCTTCCCGGTTGATAGACTTTTTTATGGAGGATGAAAGGTATATTATGTGTTAGTTCCACAATTTTATTGCAATCTTAATTTTTCTTTTGGATACTGAACTGTTTTGTGTCTTTAGTGGTGAGGAAATGAAATGCACTGTCTGGGAAGACATGTTGATCAAAGTCGATTCTTGGTACAAACAAAGTGCACTGAATCCTTATCATTATTTTGATGCATTTTGTTATGGTAAAAACCTACTTAACAGTAAGTCACATCTCTACTTGATTTATAACCTATGAGTTTATTTTTTTTTTTTTTTTTTATTCATTAATACAAAATACTCTATCATTTCAATAGCTGGGAAACTAAAATTATCTTCAATGATGAGACTCAATTAATTTATAAATGCAAACCTTCCTGAAATGATGAGTTTAGGGAAAGTAAATGTATCATTGAGTCTTCAAATTTTCAAGTTTGTGAGTTTTTTATTCTTAATTTTCTGCTGTGTTCCTTTAGCATGTGTGAATGAGAATACTCCTATGCGAAGTAGTTTTTCTAATGCAATCTATTGCTGCCAATACTTTGACACATTCAATCCGTGGTCTATGATTAGAGTATAATAAGTGATGTGTATCGAGAAAGATAGTATTTATTTAAAGCCATTACTTATTATATATAAGCAATAAGTCTTCTAGACTGATTTTTATTTTTATTGAATCCATTTGGAGTTTATTGAGTTGTCGCAAAGATTGTTGGAATAGAAAGTGGTTTGGATGAGTGTTATAACTCAAGCAAACCACTGGGGAATGTAACAAGAAACTTTTCCTTGAATACGAAAGGATTCTAGACTTTACATAGTGTAAAAGAAACATGAGGAGAAGGATTTTGAGGTATAGAATTAAAGTGAGAGTTGTTGACAGGATGGTAAATGCACCATCCTTTTATGTGACAGTGAGTGTAAGGAATTGATAGGCATGTCAGCTATAAACTGAGAGAAAAATATCACGGTAATGCACAATTACTTATTAAATGTGTTACTTTCAAAAGCTAAAGCTTACTGTATTAACTATATCTAATTCTTGACTTATGGATAAACAACTATTCCCAAATGAGATTTCATCGTTGTGTTCCATGACACTGTTTTTAAGATTTCCGTCAGAAAAGAACAGTTTCAGCTTCTAATGCCTTCGCTGTTATGAAGATTATTACCGATCATTCATTGATTGGTTCTACTGTCCTGAATTAGTTGGAAAACTTTAACAGTGATCCAACTTCTAAGCTGGAGTCCAATGACTGTTTTGAATCAGATGAGGTAAAATTGAAATACTTTTACTTATCAATTCAAATCTATGTCTTAATCCTATATAAAATTAATAAGCTTTCTTTTTCAGAGTTTCTTTCAGAATGTGAGGGTGAAATCCAGTGGCCTTTAATTGGGACTACAAACGATGTTGAGGATCTAGACTCGGGGAGTTGTCAAAGCGTTGTCTATTAGATGAGTTTTCCTCTAGCAAGACCTCTTCAAAGAAACTACCAATTGAGAACAAGTTGGAGAAACACATTTGATGATGCAAATTGACTTTTAAAGAAATTTTAAGTTGAATCATTGTTTTGGTGTTTCGGTTTTGGTCCCTTCAAACATTGAAGACATGTTTGGCTTTTTTTTTTTTAATAAACTTTGAGACTTTTTAAAATTCTTAATAGTTAAGGATTTTGCTATCTTTTTCAGACTAATCTTATAACTACTCTTTTAAAATCCTAGCAGGAAAGCATTTGAATAACCTAAGTTACTAAAGAAGGTCTCCTGAAAAACAAAATGTTCTAATCACAGCAACTGAATTACTGAAATGGACAGAAAAACCACAACCTTATTTGCCATATTGCAACCCAAAATTCTAGCCATCTTTGAAGCTTTGGTTTACCTGGCTCAGCTTCTTCAGTCAACTGCTCAATCCAGCTCAGTGTTGAGTGTTGACTCTTTCTATGTCTTCTTGGCCTAAAATTGCAATTTGAATAAGAAAGATGAATACATTGATTGTTATCTCTATTCCTCCTTCCAAAGTAAAGAATAAAATAAATAGCAATTTCTTTACAAAATTAAAAGTCTCAAAGGTAAATCATGTAATTAATTACATACCAAGAGTAGAAACAGCAAACTGCATCGCATTTTATTTGTATATTCGTACAGAGAATAGAAGTGTCAGATTTTGAGAAACATTTTCTTGAAAGAAAACTATGAATGTCATCATCTGCCACTTTCTTGAAAAATAGTATAAGCAACATACTCAGACACACAAATGTACATATATTTTGCAGCTCAATAAAAATTGAATAGTCAAGTAGCCTAACAACTTTTACACTTTCCACAATTATTACTTAAATAAATTCTGGAATGGCCATAATTATTGAAAACGTTTAAAAACATTTAGCTTTAAAATAGTACAAAGTTATCACAGCAACAAAATGATATGTGGCTCAACCATTATAGGCCAAAAGACGAAAAATATTAAGGAAAAATATGTCTAAATACAGTCTAACAGTGAGAAAACATTAAAAATATTAAGAAAATATATATATATATATATATTTTATGATACAATACACACACAACACTCAATTGTATATCTATTTTTTTTTTAAGAATACAAATTACAGTATAGATTTTTTTTTTTTTTTGTTTTTTATCTACTTATCTTTAAAAAGTAACGTTTTATACTTGCTCAACATTCTACATGTACAGTGAGTGAGTTATTTCCAGTAGTCATCTTTATCTGTATGTATTCTTTTCATTTTTTTAATGAAAGTAATTAGACCTGTAAATTTAAAAGTTAGGGTTTATTTCTAATTGCCTTAAATGTGATTTTTGGTATAAAAATAATTAAAACTTACCGGATCTTAAGAACATTGTCTGTGTCAACCATGGACGGAGGAAGATTTTACACTTCGTCAACCGTTGCCATGTGCATCTAGGAATGTTTCGAGAATAGATATTGAGTTGTATTCATTCTTTTCTTTTTTTTTTTTTTTTTTTCTTTTTTGCCATAGTATTAGATCTGTAAATAAAATATTAAAAACAAACTTAGGATTTAGATCTTGATCTGTAAATTGTTTTTTATCCCTAGAAAATCATCAAAACTTACTATTTCGTTATGAAAGCTCTCTGTATCGCCATGGTGCCGAAGTTTGTTGCACGGATCATTAAGCTGCTATGGCGGGTGCAGAGTAGGTGTTCTCTCTGCTCTGGGTGTTCTTCTCTGCTTTTTCAATGCACACCTTACGAACCAACAAACGAACAATTCATCCACGATGTTGTTCTTACGGAAATTCATAAAATTGGTGGTGTGGTAGAGAATGAAGTGATTCCAAATGGGTACGGTAGAGTGAGATTGATAGCAATGATATGAGATGAGAGATGAGAGATGAAGAGGAAGATAATTGGGCCGGGGGGGAATGGTGAAAGTTGCCTAAAACGTGCTGGATGTCTTTTTTACGCAAATTATGCCGTGTGGAAATCGTGTTCACCGAGAATGGTGAACACAAGTCAAAACGACGTCGTTTTTAGGGGAAAAAAATTCGCGGATGTGGAGTTAACGGCGCGTTATTGATCAAATTATGAATTTTCTGTTATGAAATAAGAATTTTATGAAAATCATAATCTCATAACAGAAAATTCATAATCGCATAACAGAAAATTCATAATCTCACAACTGAAAATTCATAATCTCATAACAGAAATTCATAATCTTATAACAGAAAATTCATAAATCTCATGGTTCCAAAGTGAATGTGTAGCATGGTTCCAAATGAATGTGCAGCATGGATTCATAATTTAGAATGTCCGTGATTTCGGACGGGAATTTGTAGGCATGGTTCCAAAGTGAATGTGCATGCATGAATTATAATTTATGAATGTCCGAAATATGAATGTAATGAAAATTCATAATCTCATAACAGAAAATTCATAATCGCATAACAGAAAATTCATAATCTCAATAACTGAAAATTCATAATCTCATATACAGAAAATTCATATCTTATAACAGAAAATCATAATTCATGGTGCCAAAGTGAATGTGTAGGCATGATTCTAAGTGAATGTGTAGGCAGTCATGTAATTAATTAAAAGAAAAAAAAAAGATAACGGTATTTTGGTCGTGTTCACCATCGAATGGTGAACACCGGTTCCATGGCATAACGTCTGCCTTTTTTATACCTTAGGCTAATTATTTGCTGGGCTGTGAATTATATATGGACTGATGGTCCATTAAAATACCGTATTTACTAAACCAGCCCATTATAAATTAGTCTATAATATATATATATATATATAATATAATATATTATATAATATATATTATATATTTATATATAATATAATCCTTTATATTATATTTAACCCATCTTTATCTTATATTTAAATATTATTTTTGTTTTATTTATTAATTAGTAAATTAACTATTATTTGTATGTAAATTATACATTTTCTCTACTATATTTGTTAGTATTTTGGTTTTCATAACTTTGTTCATATTTTATGTCTATCCATTATTATTTATATACATGATATGGAATTATCACCAACTTTAGTAACATCGTAAAATACTGCTCATTATGGACAAATCAAGCATTTAGGTACAGATGCTATAAGATAATCTTATGTTGAAGGGTTTTATTTGTAGTGACTTGACAATTTAGTAGTTAGTATGTCAACCCACTAACGGTCATTTACCCTGAATGTTTTTATTTTGTTATATTTTTTATTAAATTATAATATAGAATGTCAAGTAGTTTTTTACATTAAAAATCTTCTTCATATTCTCTTGTCTTCAGAATAATTTTCAATGTAATTGGCGTCTAATAAATAAATTCATTTCTTGGGATTAAAATGCTAAACAAATTTTAAATTATATCCGTGCATCGCACGGTCATGTTACTAGTTTATACTATATATAAAAATAAAATCCTGAAATTTGTAACTTCCATGCCAATTCCTAAAAAATCGCTTTCCCCCAATAAAATATATGATTTCTACTTTCCCATTCTTAAAATAAGTTCTGCCTAAAGCGTGCGAAGTTTGGAGGCGGGCAAGCATAACTTTGATTCGGTGTCGTTTTGGACAATGTATTTTTGAAATTGCGGGTTGGTTCAGAGATTTCCACCGCAAACTAGCCGTAGGCGGTTTGGGCCACCAATTCTAAAAAAAAATGCTTTATTAAATAGTTTCTAAGAAAAACTATGAGGATTCTTATTTTTATTAGTGAATTTGGAAGAGGGGATATCTCTCTTTATAATTAGTCAAATTATTAATGTATGGTAATGGGGTTGTTGGATGTTATGGGAATAGAAATCCTAGAAAGAAATGAATATAGAATTGAAGAATATTTTTTTTGAAGTAATTGAAGAATATTTAATTAATGTATATTCTTCCAAAAGGAAAACCCAACCCTAAGGGGCACCCACACTCCTGCCCGACAGAGCATTAGTGGATTGAATATCATAATAGCTCCTCTCTCTCTTTTTTTTCTTTCCTTCCCCCTCACTTTGAGAGTTCTCCCACCACTGCCGCTGTGAACTCGATCCCTGGTCATTCTTCCAAAGTTTTCACTCTATGAGCACAGTTGAGCTACCCATGCGGGCTTATATTGTTATCATTATTATTGGGACTCATGGATTACAATCAAGAATATTAATTATGGTTATATTATTTTTGTGTGCCTCACGACCATTATTATACTTTAACAAAACTTTGAAACGAAACTAATAAATAATAATAAAATAATAATAATAATAATAATAATAATAATAAAAATAATAAAATACATAATAATAAAATAATAATAATAATATAATAATATATAATATAAATATAAGTGGTAAAAATAATATCTAAAATTAATTAAGTGTTAATAATAATAGTAAGAATATTAACGTAAGAATTATAACATAGAATAAATCGTAATAATTAATAACTATAGTCTAAGATTAAATTTGAAATTGTCAGGAAAGATAAGTGGCCTCTGATGAAAATTAACTCTTAAATAATTATATATTGAATTTAAATATTTTTAAGTATATTACAAACAATTCCATTTCGTGCATCGCACGGGTGAAAATACTAGTTAAAATCAAAGTGAAATAAAATTTAATTTTATATATTAATCTATATATAATGAATATATAATGTTTACAATTATTTGTTATATTAAAGAATATAAGAAAAAGATATGGTAGATGCATGTGCCATTGTAATAACGGAAAAGATTAACTGAAGTTATAACGGTATGGTTGTTTGTCCAAAAAATTGTATAGTACAACTCTAAAAGCACAATGTACAAAATTAGTTAGCATTAATAATATGGAGCATAAATGAGGGATTATAACTTGATTGAGACTTATATAATGTTTTTAGATATAGGGTAAAATATATAGATGGTTAAATTGATTGAATTGTAAAAAAGATATACTTTGTAACAACTTAATTGGAGAATTAATTAAGACAAAAATTATTGGTGTTATATTGAATACATTATTTATTATTATTATATATTATATTACAAAAAATGTCCCTAAATTTTTGGGGAAAAACTTGGTAGGAGGATTTACTTATCATATATATAATATATATATATAATATATATTATATATATATATATATATATATATATATATATTATATATATATAATATATATAATATAATAATATATTATATATATATATATAATAATATTATAGTATATAATTAATATATATATATATATAGATTGTTAAATATTTGACTTGAATTGTAAAAAATGATATACTTTATTAACAACTTACTAATTGGATGAATACTTAAGACAAAATCTTCGGGTTATATGCGTCGTCGTCGTCGTCGTCGGCGTCGTCGCGTCGTCGTCGTCGTCGTCAACAGGCACGGTCTCGGCTGCGGGAGATCGCCCAATCGCATAACTCACTTCTCTTGGAAAAACTACTACCGTTCTCTCTTGCAGTCACGGATAGTTATATTGATATCATCCGTACTGCCACCCAGCATGTGCATACGGATGCCAAAACGACGATCGTTTTATTAAAAAATGTGCCTCCTGTCTTATAAGAAAATTCAGTTCGGATTCTAGCAACAACATCTATATTGTTCAATTCAGTTATAGTTCAAGCATTATGAATTATAGTTCATTGATTATGGAATTATAGTTATCGATCTGGAATTGTAATTATTGATTCTGAAAATTTTAGTTCCATAGTTATGAAATTTTAGTATCATGAATTTGAAATATTTAGTTCATAGATTAGATCTGGAATTATATGTTAATCGATTATGGTAATTATATCATCGATTATGGAATTTAGTTCAATATGTTATTGCTGAGGAATCGAAGCCTATTATTTCTTTTTTTTTTAAGGAGAACGCGCGTTTTATTAAAATGACGTCATTTTTCTATCCGTATGCACCATGCATGGTGCATATGGATGCACAACATAATTTGCCTTCATTCACATAAGTTTTACCTCCTCAAAAATCAATACATGATGCCTTAAAGTATTGTTAGGATCGTGGCGTGACTAGGTTTGGTCAAGCAGTCATTGTGGACTGGATCATGTTGCTAATTATTGTGTTTAAAATAATAGCATTTTTATGACTATAAGATTTTTATATTTGAAGTAATAATGTGTTTTAAAATTTTTTTTGAGAAAGTTTGGTCAAGCAGTCATTGTGGACTGGATCATTTTGCTAATTATTGCGTTTAAAATAATAATATTTTTATGACTATAAGATCGAATTTGATAATTGATTAATTGAAGTAATAATATATATTTTAAAATTTTTGAGAAAGTTTGTAGCAGTTACGTAAATTTTTTATCTGGATGAAAAGCGTCGTGTAACACTAGTTTGAAAGAAAATTAGCTTTTAGGCGCTAGACGGTGACTGACCGCCTAGACTTTCAATGGAATCGCCGTTCTATGCGGTCATTAGACGAATAGCGATTTTTCTTTAAAAAAAAAAAAATCGTTAAAAAGCCCTAAAATGTCGTAATCGCCTAAAATAAGCCAAATCGTTGCTCCGGTACTCCCTCCTCCCTGCTCGCAAATTGCAAATTGCCTCGCAGAGTCGTCGTCTTCGTCGCTCATTGTCGTCGTCGTCCTCGTTGCTCGCCGTCCTCTCTGCTCAAAGTTGCTGCTGCCATAAGTATTCTCCTTTTTTCTTTTCTCGTGCTGCTGTAAGGTTGCCAAAAGTCCCCAGAATTAGTATATTAATCGGGCGCCTACCAATTTTTTCAACATAAATTTGAAGATAGTCAAATTTGTATTACCATAATGAAATTAGTGTGTGAAAAATGAAACTAAAAACATTAACAATATTGTTAAATGAAACTAAATTATAATTAGAATGATACATAATTGATGATCAACGCTGCAGCTACATGGAGTATGATCCACAGTAAAATACATGGCATATCATGGGTCTAACCGTCTAACATGAACAGTACAACTTATTCCTTTAATATTTCTTATGTTCATAAAAATTTGGATCTTCTTTATTTTTTTCTTGATATTACAATTTAATTATAATAGGGTATAATCTATCTATATTTTAATTTGATAAATAAATAATTACGGAGTATAAATTAATAATTTTTTTTTTTATTATTATAAAGAAGGAAATACCCTACATATAGAAACTACTTCTCTCAATCAAGGTTCAAACCCATCACCTCTTATCTATGGGAGCAACCCAATACCAATGGGACTATAAGTCACTTAGTAAATTAATAATTTATTTGTGCGCTGTATGGGAAAAAATTAAAAAAAATTAAACAGTTTTAAATAAATAAATACTTATCTACATTCTATTATTTAAATATAAAAAAATATATATTACACACAAATATTCCATGTTTCAAGTGAAAACTTTTTTTTTTCAATAAAAAAATATGGAATAACTGTAACCATCCATATGAAATGATTGGACGAACCAGGCTGAAAATTAGAGATAAACACGGTGGCATTTTCATAAGGTTAGCCAATGTTTTTACGGCTTTGGGATGCTGCTTGACCGCCAATACTACCATAAAATATTTGAATAAGAGTTTAAATGAATAGAGATTAGAATAGTGGAGAGAATAATATGATGTTTATTATTTTAGAGTTTTGGCCGCTAGAGTGTCAGAGTTGTCGTACACAGTGATTCGGGGATATTTATACAAGAGTACAAGATTCCTATCAAAAAAGTAGGGCTGACGTAGAGCCAATTTTATATGTGAAGTATAACTGACGTAGAGCCAATTCGGTTAAGGAATCCGGCCTACTTACTATCATAACTATTTAAGCTAATAAAGGAAGCTACTTAAATAAATATGAAGATATCCGCATAATCTGCCTGTTACCGCCTCTGGGTGAGCACCCAGCCAGGGACGCCTTGACCACCAAGAAGATGTCTTGAGGGGCCGCGGTACTTATTAGAGCATATAGACAAGGGTTGATTAGTGAGTAGGCAGTTGTAACGGCCTTGGCGCCATTTCCATGTACATATATTGCTTCTCCTTCCCTGTAACAGATTGACAGTTTTTCCATCTCATCATCTTGTTTCTGTTGATCAGTAATCTTCACTCTTTTCATGCTAGTGGCTCCATCTCATCATGGTATCAGAGCCACGGCCAGGTAGTTACGCCGCCGTCATCTCCGATTCCGGCGAATCCAGTCAGAAAACTCACCCGGCGTCTCTGATCAACCGATCTCCTGTACGTCCATCACCAACGATCGATCCACAGAGGATCAACACTCCGCAGAGGAGTAATAGCGCGGAAGATATAGTGAATCCGCTGTTTTTGAACACTAATGAGAGTTCAAACACCATCCCCGTCAGTCCACCACACACTACTCCTGAACAGCCTCATCAGCTACCGCATATTACTCCTGAACAGCTTCAGCAGCAAATATCTATGTTGCAGAATCAAATGGGACACAATCAACACAATCAGCCCTCTTCTATAACCGCAGCCGTCACTCTCATTTCCAAGTTTGACGTAGTAGAATACGAGGGTGAAGGCAAGCACTTCCCTATTACTCATATAAACTCAGTATCTTTACATTCTTCTAGTTGGATTTTGGACTCTGGTGCTAGTGACCATATAGCTTGTTCTCTAGATTTATTTGATGAATATCATGTGGTTGAGGGGACTGTGGTTAACTTACCGAATGGGAAACACATTAAGGTTGAACATGTGGGGAACATAACATTTGGGGATGACATATGCTTGAAAAATGTGTTGCACATTCCCTCTTTCAACTTCAATATTATATCTGTTAGCAAGTTGCTAAATAGCTCACCTTACATCCTAACCTTTACCCATGATCGGTGCTATCTTCGGGGGAATTGTGGGAGGATAATTAGTTTTGCTAAAGAAGAAAATGGTATGTACCTACTGCTTGAACCACCACAGATTTCTGTTAATTCCTGTAAGCACTTTGCTATGTCATGCAGTGCTAAAACTTGGCACCAAAGACTTGGGCATTTTCCCATGAACAAAATGAGCCTCTTAAATGAATCTCTGTTGCTCAAAATAAGAATTTAGCATGCGATGTCTGTCACTTTGCAAAGCACAAAAGATCTCCCTTCCCTCTAAGTAACACAATAGCAGAGGTCTGTTTTGAATTGGTGCATGTTGATATTTGGGGTCCTTTTCTGGTTCAGTCCTTGGGAGGGGAGCGTTATTTTTTAACGATAGTAGATGATCACTCAAGATACACATGGATCCATCTCATGAAACACAAGTCTGAAACTCAATCTTTGATCAAGAAGTTTCACAAGTTTGTTTATACTCAGTTTGGATTGCCTATCAAGATTGTTCGCAGTGATAACGGTTTGGAATTTAATATGCTGGACTTCTTTGCTGAAAATGGTATAATTCACCAAAGATCTTGTGTGAACACGCCGCAACAAAATGCAGTAGTGGAACGTAAACACCAACATGTTTTGAATGTAGCCAGAGCCTTGCGTTTTCAAGCTAATCTCCCACTGAATTTCTGGGGACAGTGTGTACTGCATGCAGTTTTCCTTATCAACCGGCTTCCATCACCTGTTATCAAATGCTCAAGCCCTTATCAAAGACTATATGGGAAGACACCAGACATCAGCAGTTTGAGAGTATTCGGGTGCCTATGTTATGCCTCTACCCTGCCTCAATCACGTCACAAGATGGCAGCCCGTAGCAGAAAATGTGTTTTTGTAGGAATTCCAGCAGATATTAAAGGCTATTTGATGTATGATCTTCAGGATAATACCACCTTTGTCTCCCGGGATGTGACATTTTATGAGGAGCAGTTTCCCTATGCTGATGGTTACAAGCATGAAGCTGAGATTGAACCTGGTCCCTCTCTGCATGTTATCCCCATTACTGAATGTGAAGAGTTTAATTTTCAGGGCCATTCTGGTGATCAGTCTCAGACTCCAAATGAGCATGTCCATGATGGCAATCCATCCCAAGTAGCCATTGATGCAAGCAGCCCTCAACCGCTACTCCAACGAACATAACTGGCAATCCCCTTGTGTCGAATTCTGAGCATACTGAAATAGGTAACACAGTTGCAGATAACGTGAATATAACTTGCTCAGATCCTCCTATGCAACCTCGGAGGTCAACCAGAGAACGTCAAATGCCAAACAAACTACATGATTATTATTGTGATATAGCTGCAACGACCAGAACATCACCACATTCTTTATCAAAAGTGATATCTTATGCAAATCTTACTCCTGCGCACAAGATGTTTTCCTTGGCAGTATCTGCAGTCAAGGAACCTCGAAGCTACAATCAAGCCATTCAACACGAATGTTGGAAACAAGCCATGAATGCTGAAATCATGGCCCTCCAAGAAAATCAAACATGGTACTCACTGATCTACCATTAGGGAAAACACCCATAGGGTGCAAATGGATCTTCAAAGTTAAGCTTAAGTCCGATGGCACAGTGGAGAGACATAAGGCGAGACTCGTGGCCAAAGGCTACACACAGCAACTTGGGGTAGATTACCTTGAGACGTTCTCTCCGGTGGCAAGATTAACCACCATACGGACCTTGCTGGCAGTAGCAGTTTCTAAGAATTGGCAAATCCACCAAATGGATGTCAACAATGCATTCTTGCATGGTGATCTAAAAGAAGAAGTTTACATGGTCCTACCTCCCGGATTCCAAAGTGAAAAGCCAAATCAAGTCTGCAAACTTCTAAGGTCTCTATACGGCCTTAAACAAGCGAGCCGTCAATGGAATGCAAAGCTAAGTGCTGCGCTAATTCAGATTGGTTTCCAGCAGTCCAAGTCTGAACCTTCTCTGTTCACTAGAGGAAGTGATGAAAACTTTGTTGCTCTATTAGTTTATGTCGATGACATAATAGCTGCCAGTCCTAACATTCATATCATCACCTCTGTCAAACAGTTTCTTGATGCCACATTCAAAATCAAGGACCTTGGTCCCATAAGCTATTTCTTGGAATGGAAGCACGCAGGATCGAAGGTGGTCTGAATTTATGCCAACGCAAATTTGCTCTAGACATCTTGGATGAAGCAGGATTTCTGGAATGCAAGCCAGCTAAAACCCCCATGGCTCAAGGCATTAAATTGTCTCATAACGATGGCATACCATTATCTGATCCCGGCAGCTACAGAAGGTTGGTAGGGAGGATGTTGTACCTCACCGCCACTAGACCGGACATTGCTTACTCTGTACAACAACTAAGTCAGTTTGTGGACTCCCCCACGGATAAACACATGCTAGCTGCGCATCGAGTATTGAGGTACATCAAACAGTCACCTGGACAAGGACTGTTGTTCCCTAAGGACTCTCAGCTTCAATTAAAGGTGTTCTCAGACTCTGATTGGGCTTCATGCTGCGAAAGTCGAAAATCATAACTGGATACTGTGTGTTTTTAGGCAATGCCCTTGTCTCATGGAAATCCAAGAAGCAAAGCACAGTATCAAAGTCGTCTTCTGAGGCCGAGTACAGAGCGTTGGCAGCCACAACCTGTGAAATACAATGGCTTGGGTATCTCCTTAGAGATCTGCATGTCAAAATGGACAAACCAGCCACCCTATTCTGTGATAGCAACTCCGCCATAGCCATTGCTGAAAACCATGTGTTCCACGAACGTACAAAACACATAGATATTGACTGCCATATCGTGAGGGAAAAACTTCAGCAAGGCATAATAAAGCTACTACCTATCTCAACCACAAACCAAGTAGCTGATGGATTCACTAAACCCCTTGCCTCTCAACAATTCCATCTCTACATATCTAAGCTGGGCATACAAGATTTGTACGCTCCAGCTTACGGGGGGGTATTAGAGCATATAGACAAGGGTTGATTAGTGAGTAGGCAGTTGTAACGGCCTTGGCGCCATTTCCATGTACATATATTGCTTCTCCTTCCCTGTAACAGATTGACAGTTTTTCCATCTCATCATCTTGTTTCTGTTGATCAGTAATCTTCACTCTTTTCATGCTAGTGGCTCCATCTCATCACGGTTCGCGATTTTGAACCGTCTTTATTTTAAAATTTTATTTTTTATTTAAATAGTCTAAATTCAACAATAAATGTATTTTATTTTTTCAGTTCGGAACATGAACCTTCCGTTCCGGTTTGCGATTTTAATAAACTCTAAATATCGAATTTCGATTCTAAATTGTAATTGGAATTTTCGATTTTGTTGTTATAGTGTTTTTTGGTTTGACCATAATTTGTTGGAGAAGGAAAATAAATGAAATATTTATTTAAGGGTAAATATGTCCATTTAACATTTCAGGGGGAAAAAGCCACTTGAATAATTCAGGGAGAAAAGCCTATAAGTATATAACTTAGGGGGAAGAAGTGTCATTTTCCCTTTATTTTAAATATGTAATTCCTAGTATATGAACAATGTAATATATGAGATTCATTATAATTGTTACTATTTTTTTTTTAATAGTAACCAAGTTTTTTGTTGCAAATGGTCCTAATATATTTAATGAATGCACATATATACAAGATCAATGAATGAATCAACGTACCAGTCCTTTAGGTGTTTTGCTCCGTGTTCATTTAGTTCAACCATTATTGTTGAATAAATTATTATGGATAAAGAAATTCCTAATGTAAGGAATTTAGCTGTAGTAAAAATTTAAATTTTTAACTATAATGTAACCCAACGATATTGGACAATTGGAAAATATGATGTAACCGAAAGATAAAAATGCTAAAGAAAGTGCTTTGGTTATTCAACATTTTAAACAACAATTTGTTCCAAAAACACTAAAAATAAAACATTGCAATTTATGATATTTTCACTTAGTGTTTTTGAGAATGATTTTCCTAAAACACATCTATATTTAAAAAAAAATATTATTAAAACTATTATTATTATTATTATTATTATTATACTCTTATGTCATTTTAAATGTTAATTTAACAGCTAATTTTTTAAAATATCTTTTTACCAACCGTTGATATAATTTGCTGGTCAGATCGGCTAATATAATCCACTAATGCTAATTGTCAAACAAGCACATTGCGAGCTAGTTTCTCACTTCAATTTGTTGTGTGATTTGAATACTCTCTTTGTCAACAAATCCCTAAGTAGTTTTTTTTTTTTTTGAATGCTACTAGCGCTATTACATTGTAGTATCTGTTCATATACTTTCTCAACCTACTGAAACACAAGGAGCTAATAACGCCTCCACTGAGGCTTGAACTCACAATCTTCCTAATGGAAATCCAACCCGGGTACCATTGGACACACATAGTCCTGGTAAATCCCTAAGTAGTTAATTACTTTTAATTTTTAAAAAATTTCATGGTATTAAAAGAATACTTGGTAAATAAATATATATCATTATTGTATTATAACTTTGATTTTTAATTAAAAAATAGTGCACAAAAAAGATAATAGACAATGTAGTGAATATAATCAATTGATGAATTTGAATATAAAGAATTTTTACATTGAAGAAAAATAAAAAAATATAACTAATAAAAATTATTTCTCTTTATTAATTTATTGATAATGAATAATTTTTTTTAAATAAAGACATTGTAAGGACAATGTAGCGAAATAATCAATTGATGGATTGAATTTTGAATGTAAAGAATTTTTATATTGGAGAAAAATAAAGACAATATAACTAATGGAATTATTTCTCTTATTTAATTTATTGATAATGAATAAATTTTTTTTGAATAAAGACATTGTAGACACATAATTCTAAATTGAAGAAATGCATATGTATTATATTAGTTTAGCTACTAAATTAATTATTTAATTTAATAAGAGTAAAATAGAATACTAATTATGCCAATTTTGATTGGGATGCGGTTCGAACTTAAGACCTTTCTTTTGAAATCAATGAGTAAGTTAACGGTGAACTAACAGAAATTAACGGAAAAGATAATATTAACGAAAAAGTTAACGGATAATCATATTCATTAAGGATAAATTAGAAATCGCAAGGAAAAATTAAAATCTGATCAATCTGAGCCATTCATTTGATTAAAAAATTTGACGCATTTTTCTACCCATTAAGGCCTAACTCTCTTGGGCTCTTATTAGTAGAGTAGATTATTAGTAGAGTAGAGATAGAGAAATACATACATTATTGTAATGATTATTATTGATAATGATTTCTAATTATACTATGTGTATAAAGTATGAAATACATAATTATATGAGTACGATCGACACAAGTGCAATCATTACTTTAGAAAATTTTCACATAACACAAAATATAATAACAATATAACAACAAATCTATTTAAATATAGATTGTCACTTAACATCAAATAAAAAGTTTTGTCACCAAATTTTTTCATAATTAACTTAATATTCGTTTTACTGGTTAACTGAATATTTCAAAATTTAAGAGATAAAGACAAAAAAACCAATTAAATAAGCAATATTAATTTTTGTTATTTCAAAACTAATCATTTAAACTAAAATGTACATCTTAAAAATGTAAATAAATATTTAAAACACAGAATAAATCAATAATAATTAATCAACATATATATTAATAAAATCAAAGCATATATCTCAAAATTGAAGATTATTTTAAATTAAATGATAACTTGATATCGTTCATTATTAAAATATTGATAAAAGAAATAAATAATAAAAAAAATGGTCACTTTAATTATTTGATTTTTTTCTTTTTATTAATGAATTTGAACTTTAATATATATTTTGAGTTATTTAATATAAACATAATAGATGATTTTTTCAAAAAATAAATTAGAAGGGACCAAAGTACATACATATTTATTAAAAAATTTAGGGTGAGGGTAGGGGTGGGGTGGGGTGGGGGGGTGGGGGGGGGTAGGGTCCCCTACCCCTAAGTTGGCTCCGTCCTGACTGTGCATAATAGGTATGTGTGTATATTAAGCATTTGTTCTCTTTGCATATCCTATGTTGCACACGATAGGATTAATATGCACACATCATAACACTCCAACGCTCCATATGCACAGGAACCAATTAATTTCAACTACAAATCTATCTTAGGATTAGGGGATTTGAGCGATTAAGATTGATCTAAGAATGATGTAGTAAATGAAATATATTGTCGAGTGTACGTGATCAGCAGCACTCACACGGCTAAATACAGATGTGCACACATATGTGGAGGACAGTGCACAAATTCAATGTAGTATGCACGTGTGAAACCACAATATTTGGGCCGGCGTGCACACGACCATAGACTACAATGCACACAGGCGGGCATCGCAAAATCATAAAATAATCATAACCTTAGATACCAAAATTCAATGATCTAGAAATATCAACACGCTTTTTTTTTTTTTTTTTTTTTTTTTTTTTTTTTTTTAAGAATTCACATGTTTGTATTTTAAGACAGTTAACATGAATGTAATCATATATATATATATATATATATAATATATATATATATATATATATATATATATATAGTATATGAGGGGGATCAAGTGCATTTGTGTCTTCCCGTGAGGTTGTGCGGGTGATTAATCTGCGTGAGTTTTGTACTCAATGTGCGTGAGTCATGTGTTTAATGTGTCTGAGATTTGTGCTTAATGTGCGTGAATGTGTAATGCTTAATGTGCGTGAATTTGAACTTAGGTGTGTGAGTCTTGTACCTAAGGTGCGTGAGTTTTGTACTTAATGTGCGTGAGTGTGTACCTTCCTCTGTTTTTTTTGCTGCTTATTTCTGAGACAACATGATCGTACTATCCACATATACCTCTGCACACTACCTCGGAAATGGAACTCTTATGGGCAAGAACACAGCAAAAGCTTTGTTTAACTTGTCAATACTTCATAAAAACAAGATCTCATGGTGCAGTAAAGCACCTCATAAAAACGCAGCAAAAGCTTGGTTGCTGTTTTGAATCTTGCTACCATTCATGATGGAAGAATATCAATTGATCAAGAAGGAGGGATCCCCTGCCCGTTGTGGTTGAAGTTGAAACATTATCAGCTAAAAAGCTGAATTTCTAGCCTATTAAACTCACGCACATTAAGCACAAACCTCTCACACATTAAGCACAATACTCACGTACATTAAGTATAAATCTCACGCACATTAATCAACTCACGAGAAACATTCAACCGCACCTGAACTTTCACTATATATATATATATATATATATATATATATATATATATATATATAATATATATATATATTATATATATATATATATGAAAGAAGAAAAGGAATTGATGAGTGATGTTGGAGAAAGTATGAAACATATATGCATACCTTAATTAGGTTGATGAAGATGGATCGGAGATGGTGTTATCAGATGAGATAGAGATGATCGGAGTAGAGCAGAGAAAATATGGAAACTTGAACTAATATCAGGTCCGGTGTTTCTGAATATTGAAACTCAGATGATCTGAAATTGAGAGTTATTGAGCGAGCAGAGATGAAATGAGTGTATAGCGAGCAAAGATGGAGGATAGAGTTGAGAGAGAAAGAGATCTGATCTTATCTGATGAATTATTGATGCTGGAAATTAAGGTCTACACTCTACACCCAACCAACAACTCAAAAGTCAACTGATGGAAATTAAGGACTACACTCTGCACCTAACCACCAACTCAAAAGTCAACAGAGGTATGATTTGGTATCTTTGGACTTTATTTTGAGTTAGTTCCACTTTGTCGATATTGAATAAGTTCAAAAAAATGTTCATACATACAATATATATATATATATAATATCAAAGGTTGATATTTTAATAAAAAATAATTAAAAATATGACATCTCTATAAATTTAAGATTAAAATGAATTTATTTTTTTTATTTTTTTAATCAAATAAATTTAAATTTCAAGGAAGAAATCCATGTTTACTTGAATTGTGAGAATTTAAGAAGTTGTTTACTAAGAAGTTTAAGGGATACTGTTTAAATAAGTACGTGAAATACACCTGATATGAGATTGAATTATCAAACTCAAAAAAAAAAAAACTAATAATTGAGTTTTTGAACAATTGGAAATTATGTAATGAACGAAATTGGAGTCATTTCATTAGTTATTGCTAACTTGGCAGTTAATTATTAAAAATATTATTGTTCGTCACAATCGGAGAGTCTTTTGTCTCCATATTTTAATAAATTAATGGTCATGTCAAATAATAACACCGCCAAACATGTCACTGTTCTGTTTTTAAGTAATAATTTTTTTGGATTATTCAGGAACATAATTGGCAGTTTTTTTGAGGTCGATGGCTCAATTATAATTCGTGTGTATCATCAGCGGCGTATTTGAACATTATTTCAAAGTTCAAATTTTTCTTTATATTAAAAGGTGAGAAAGTAGTGGCAGAAAAATCTAAAAAATTGGCAATTTATTATATCAAAACTTTTGCACCTTGGTTAAAAAAAAAAAAAAAATTGTATTTTGTGACAACTACACCCAATTATAGTATCTAACTTTAAAAATAATCAATTATCTCAATTTATGTATTATTAGTAAACTATAATATTGAACATAACTTTTTTTTTTTATATATGGTAAAATATTTTTAAAGAGTTTAAATTTTGATTTTTTAGTTGTATAAAGTTACTTTTTTTATGCCTCATCTTTTAAAAAATGATGTTATGTTTAAATTTTAAAAATTCTGGGCAAACTCAAGAAATCAAGTTGGATTGAATTTTTATTTTTTTTGGGAATTATATTGTTATTAACTACAATGTTTATACATATTTTGATGAGATAACTATTCGTGCAAGTTCTGAATACAAATAATAACAATATTTGGTGTTCAAATTGAAAGAATTAGTAATGACATAATCTATGCCAAATTTCTGTCTGAATTTGTTTACTTTCCAAGCTTGGCTTTAAGCCGTTTTTTCTTCTCCCCAAAATGTTAAATCTCCAATTCCAAAGGCAACTTTAAACCATTTTTTGAAAATACTATAATGTGTTAGGAACAAGTGTATTCGATTTTGATGATACCAAACTGTTTAGAGATTGTAGACCACGGCCCTATTTTTCTTCTTTAGAATAAGTCTCGTGTAATAGCACCCATGAGGTGCACAAATCTTGCTCGAACTATCTTAATAGGTCTACATGAAGGCTTGAAGATGACAAGGTGATCGAAAGATGGCTTCTAGGCACGAAAGATGGATTGAATCAAGTCTCGGATATACCCCTTAAATTGACAAAAAGGACCTTTCGTCAAAGGAGAAAGGACGAAGATAAAGTGAATCCTTTTCGGCCAAAAGTCAAAGAACAGACTTGTAAGAGACAACATTCATTAAAGTGAAGCAATGAGAAATGTTTATATTGACTCAGATGGGTCAAAATCTTAGGACAAAAATGTCCTAGGAAATGATACTTCACAAAAAACAATGAGCATTAAAAGACTTGTACCATCTTATTAGAGATCAAGGACAACAGCCATAATGCTTTTGCTCCAACGACTATACAGTAACAAGTGCATTAAATGCTCTATGCCCCACTGTTAATACTCACTCGTTTTAGGTATTGAAATTTCATCTCCCTCCAACCGGATGGATTTTCCACCTAATAAATACCTCTCTTCACCATTGAAGAAGCGGGATGGTTTTACACTCTTGTTATCCAAGAAAGCTCTTCAAACAGTTTCATCTCTTAAAAGCTTTTATAACTAGTGATACTTGTGAATTTTTCTAAAGGCATATCATTTCCATAACTTCACAACTTGAATACAGTTTGTAATTTCTCAAGTGTAAATTCCATCCAGTAGTCAAGACAAGGCTTCAACCTGTTGGAGAAACATCAGATTATCTTTCAACATCTCAACTTTAGGAAGAAGTTGATAGAGGCAGAGTAAACTCAAGGAGTTGAAAAACCCTGTCAAGTGGCTGTCCGCTTAGTGATCAGGGAAGCCAGCTTGAAGTAGTTTTGTACTAGGAGTGATAGTGCAAACAACTTTAGATTGTTGAAAGAAGAGATGGAGTAGGCTTAGTTAACAGTCGATACCACTATAAAAATCTCTCTCTCTCGTCTCCTCTCTCTCTCTCTCTCTCTCTCTCTATCTCTCTCATCTCTCTCTCTTCTCTCTCTTCATGTCCTCTCATCTCTCTCTCCCGTCTACCTCCGTCCTCTCGGCTCTCTCTCTCTCTCTCTTCTTTACATTCCGCTTTATTTTTTCATGCATTTCATAAATATATCGACAAACGCTAATCTTTCTATAACCAAAGTGTGCAAAAGTATACTAAGAAAACAAATACTTCCGGATGTCATAAGCTTCCGAAAAGGAAGTCTTTGGAAAATCGATTAGTCTAATTCACCACCCCCCTCTAGACTCTCTTATCGACCCTACCGGGCCAACATTGTTCTCAAAATAAGCTCGTAACTTCAAATAATAGCTTATTTTGAAAGGCTAACATAGGTAGCGTTTCAAATAAGCAATTTCCTAACCTTTTTTCCATCTTTATCCTTATTATTTTATGTTAAAGGTCACACTTATGTTAGTCTCTCTCATGGATCCTTATTCGTGAGGCGGGCCGAGTCAATATACAAGTGTTTGTTACTTATAAAGAAAAGAGGAAATTTCAATTTTGGTCATATGACTATAGGGGTCTTGTTAATTTCAGTCCTTGACTTTTAAAAGTGTCAATTTAGTACCTTAACTATGCAATTTTGGTCACTGCGTCCAAATTACCGGTCAAATTTCGCCGGAAAATTTTAATTGTTTAAATAATGAGGGTATTTTGATCATTTCACGTCTCTTTATTTTCTTCTTCCAGGCGAGTCCATCCCTTCGTCTCCCATTTCCAGTGAATGCAATGAACTAAGATGATGTGGAAAGGAGGCTTGATGATATTAAAGATAGGATTTAGAGGGAGAAAGAACGCCGGAAATGGTAGAGAAAGAGATGGACTCGCCAGAGAAGAAGAAAAGAGGCGTGAAACGGCCAAAATATCCTCATTATTTTAGCTATTAAAATTTTCCAGCGAAATTTAACCGGCAATTTGGCCGAGGTGACTAAAATTGACAAAAATTGCATAGTTAAGGTACTAAATTGACACTTTTAAAAGTCAGGGACTGAAATTAACAAGACCCCTATAGTCATATGACCAAAATTGAAATTTCCTCTAAAGAAAAATGTAATACTTTGATGAAAAATGTAATATTTTACGTCAAAATGTAAAAGTATGACTTTTTTTTTTTTTTTTTTTTTTTTTTTTTTTCAAAAGCATTATATTTCCATATAGATAATAAATTTTATTCCTGATTTAGTATTATATTTGCTAATATAAGTATTAATTTCATATTGGCGCGACATTGTCCGTGAGACGGTCTCACACAAATTTGTTGTTTCATAAAATGGCTTACACCACCACCACCACCACCACCACCACCACCACCATCATCTAAAACTAAATAAAATCTAAAATTTTAATAAAAGTAATAATATTGAGCATCAATTTTTTACGCAACGCGCATAGGAAATACTAATATATTATATACACAATCTGATTTTCATTTTGGACCTGG
>VALG01013632.1:0-23666 GCA_009835305.1 Ipomoea purpurea
AGGGAGAAATATGAAGAATTATACATTAGGCAAGATGAAATGATACTTTACCATTTTATTAAAGTCCAATTATACCGTTAATATGACGAAAAGAATTGAAAGTCGAAGACGTAAAGTATCCAAATTAAAAACCAAATGACTAATTTTGAAAAATCAATAATTGGAGGACCATGGCTGGAATTAACGTCTATTATGTTACTTGCATTTAATATACAATTAACATATTATATACCTTTAATTCATTTATAAGCATTTAAGTTAACTTCATATACATAACCTAAATGTCATTTGTATCTAATTCTTACCTTGTCTTGGTTGCCAATTTCTTCTTGCGCAGGACAAAACACTTATGATGCCGTTCACCTTCATCACTTTCTTGCCAATAAGAATCTTGTTTATAGCTGCATAAGGAAACCAAAGAGGCAATTAAATTATATTAAAGCCAGCAGCACAAAGATGGCCAACCTGTAGCGAAGCCACTAATGAAGAAATTAAATCTCGATCACCGTGGCGGCCTTTCGCGGCATGTGATGGCACGGCCCCAAGGGACCTCCGCAAAGTCCTTATTCTCTGATGGAATGTTTCTATAAAAAAGTTGGAACTGGCCCCGTGACCCCGTCAAACTATTGTTTGAAGGTATGGTTCCGTATAGTTGGTTGCCTGAAAGATCCAAACCCGTTAAGCTTGAACATCCAGAGCCCAGAGGGAATGGCCCTCTAAGCCCCATGTTAGAGAGTTGGATATTTAGCACTTTATTCTCATCCGGATGCCAGCAATCAACTCCTAAGAACCCATGGTCCATCGTCGGTTTTTTAAGGTTCTGATTGCATTTTTAGACCCGCACTGTTACATTTGAATCCACCGCCGAAAGAAATCAACCAAAATTCGGTCGCCTTTCTTCATCCTCTCTTTGGATTCAATGTAGTTGACTTCCAAGAAGGACGCCGTGTTTTCGAAACGGTGCAATGTCATCCTGGCCTCCATGTGCTCCGACGAGAGCTGCAGGTTCTACTGGAGATCGTCGATGACGGCGCAGCCGCCGGCCGATGATGCAGAATCACGGCGAATGATGCAGAATCGTGAAATTACATATAAATATATCCTCAAAGATCACGGTCAAATAGACAGAGGACCCAAATCGTGTTAAAATTGCAAAGTTAAGTACTTAATTGGTTGAATTTGAAAGTCGATGACCAATTTGTGAAATTTTGCTATAGTCGAGGGACCATTTTGAGTATTTACTCCATTTTTTCTTAATGCTACAAGAGTCAACAAACACGTCCACTAAAGGCTTAATCTCATGACCGTCACTACATATCATCTGAGCACAATGAGCATACCATATACGTGGACGTATAGCATTTATGTGTAGTAGCTATAATGCATTTATATATAATTTTGTGTGTACTAATATTTGTTTTCTCTTATTATTTTTGTTGTTACTTTGTGATATTTTGCAAAGAGAGTGCTTGACCTGTAAGAAGTCTTGCAATTGATAGACTTAAGTTTGCATATAAAAGAAGCAACAAACATGCATGGTGCATTCACCACAGCTTTTACTTGCACAGTACAGTTTTTAAATATTTGTTTGTGTTTGAATTCCCTTTCATTCCCTCATGGCTCTGCTCCATTCATTGTCCATGCCTGCCATTCTCCTGCTCATTGGCTTCTTACACATTGCAGGTCTTCTGATCTTTCACTCTATCTCCATCATTATCATTATATATATATTCTAAGAATATATTAGTAATGTATTGCGCAAAGCTTAATGTGACCAATTACCTTTGTATGCTTAATTATGTTCTCATCATCAAATCGTCTTTGCTGCAAATAAGATTTTGCTACACAGAGAATTACTCCTTATAGTGCGGTTAACCTCCAAGTGTGACTTACCAACTATTTGTGTTATATATATAGAAAAAAAATTCATGTTTGGTTGGCAGTAATTAAAATTATATTCTTTTCTAAATATTATTCGGCACCCCATGAAAAAACTATATTGTTTGATTGGAGGGAATTGTAATTTCTTCCAACCCATTGAATTGGAATTCATAACTGCCCACCCCCACCCAAAAAATGAATTGGATTCAGAACGGTACAAGAATGGAAAAAGATGAAATTGACGAACCTTCATTGACATTTTGATTTATATCAGCATTATCCTTAAATTAATTATAAGAATACAAAAGAAACATATCTCTCTCGCTCTTTAACTTCATTTATTTCTAATTCTGCATCAATTGATCTCAAGTATCTATCCGCTACATCCCCCACGCTCCACCCCCCACCCCCCATATTTCACAATAATCAAAATTAATTGAATTATTTTTCTAATTCCAAATATCGTACCGACCATGAACATTGATATAGAACCATAGGCTTTAAGCAACACACCACATCAACTCCCCACAATCATGAGAATTGAATACTAAGGCAAAAAGGCCTATTGGTGCAGCGAATGGCTTGGGTCTAACTCCAATAATAACACAACACTCTAGAACATTCTCTACGTTTGAAACTTAGCTATATACTAACAGTAAAACCCATATTCTATAGGAACTCTTTAGCGCTTTCCCTAAAATAAACGGTCACAATGATGTATAACACTAAAAGAACAACTATAAATCGTATAGATTTATTATCCAAAAACACTAACAACCTCATCACCAAGAAAATCGATCTTCAAATCAACAGTCTAAAATACGACACGACCTCAAAGATAATCCAACGATGCATATTATCAATGATTAGAAATCATATGATATACCTATAAAACGTAAATATAAGTGAGTAATAACCAATTTATTATCATTGCCAGTGAGCAAAAAACTCATTTGTATAATAATGATGCGCATATTATATATTTATATAAATTCAAATTTCTAACACTTTTAATTTATCCGATTCTAACATATATTCATCATCTCATTATAATAATCATACAATCAAATAATATATAATAATCGTATTATTTATTTAAACTATTGATTTTTATATTATCTATATATGTATCACTAATAAATATAATAAATCACCTCATAAACTCAAATATATTAATATGTATATTTAATTATCAAAACAATCTTATACTATGAAGAAGATTAATGAAAATATAATTAACGGTCGGGAAGTCATGATGGACCACAACCTACACAAAAGATTCAGACAAAACACCAGATAACAAAACCAAAAACCTCATATAAAAATCTTATACCTCATCTCCCCAAATCAACACCCAACTATAATATACAAAATGAAACATACAATACAAAAAAAACAAAAATTACAGTAAATAAACAAACCATAATAAAACAAACACATATTAAAACAATCCCACACAAATAAAACAAAACTCTTCACAGATCTCAAACATACCAACCTGACCAGACCAACATCCACCATTAAGAACCCCATAAAAAAAAACTCACCAAAAAACAAAGAAAACACCCAAAAACAAAAAAACAAACACAAAAAAAAAAACAAACAAAAAAAACAACAAAACAAAAAAAACAAAATAACCTGCACCACCACACCACCAAACATCACCAGAAAAACAGACCATAAAAAATAACAATAACCACCCCAAGAACCCAAACTAAAACAAATCTCATCCTCATCTATACTAAAAAAAACACAAACAACTTAACACGTAACACATACTAGCCAAACCACTCCACCCAGATCTAATACAACCCCCATCCTCAAAAACAACAAAAAAATACAAACAAACAAAAACCACAACAAACCCCCACCCCCCCCAAAAAAAAAAAAAAATAATAAATAAAAAATATAAAAATATGAAAAACACACATTATTAAAAAACGGTACATTCGTAAAATAACAACAAAAATAAAAAATCAACATTAAAAAAGTAATAATCAAACTATAAAAAACACACACAACAGGTCCAAACGAAAAATTACCCCGTTCGCGCCCAAAAGATAACGGACCGTTATAAATACCATACAGGGGTAATTGTTTTGAAACCAATTTTTCAAATGTCCCTACAAACACTTTATGCATAATGGTACAAAAAAACTTAACGGAAAAAACGGACATCAATTAGGGGTATGACAACACACTACACACTTTCATATCTACCCATTCTCCCCCCCATATCCCGCCCTTTTTACAGTACTCCCATATGGAGACGCTGTTGTACTTTAACTTACTTAGAATAGCGGAGATAAATCAATTGGAGGATCACTCTAGATTACGTGAGTACATAAACACCTATGGCACAACATATCTACCCACACCCCTCACACTACCCAGTTGCGATACCATAAAACCATCACCAAATTAGCAAAACAAGAATCGACGGCGTCTTGCGATCTAAGCGCATACCGCATACAAAGACAACATACACAAACACAAACGACAGTCATTCGATGCTCATCTAGAGGAAGTTAACATCGACGTCACCATCCTGAGAATGTACCCTCACAAAGGAAAAGCCTACCAAGACTAAGCTACACGACACACAGCAACGAATATAGGGTCCAAAGAAATAGATATCCACAACATACACCAGACGACAACTTCAACTACGTCGGCCGTGGGAACAGAGGTTTAACCAACCCATTAACAGATCCGATTACGACCCATGAAAGGCTTAGTCACGTCCACTAACCGCCGCAATATAATCAGAACGGCAAGTTGGGCAGGTAATCAAAGGCCATCCACCGCAACCCATTCCTCTCGCAGAGATGTTAGACAACACCTACCACACAAATAAACGGCGGTAGTTAAAACACCCGGTACTGGAAAGGCCACTAGAGCCATAAGAAAAATCGTCAATATTCCTTGGCACAAACAACTTGCACTGCCTGAGCAAAACATAGGTAAACCCTATATTATTGGCCGCGAATTGCGCGACGATGTCTTCTAAATCGTTAAATCAAAACTAAAAACTCCGAACACACAAAACTAGAACGAGTCGGAGCTAGACATAACCAAATGTTCGTACGCCATTGCTCGGATTACCCATTTAAAGATCCGCAGATATGAAAAGGCCGCGGTTTCACAAGATGTCCAGATCGATCGTTATCCAAGAGAGCGGACTGGCCGTCGGAACGGAGGGCCAGAGAGCAGAAACGCCGGAAAATAGCGCGACTAATATTTAAATACACAAGTCACAATCTAATTTACAAAGCATAGCTGAAAGGAACACTTATCCAGCTGGGATCCATAAGAGCCCTAGGAATATAGCAATAGAATAAATACTCCTCCAAAAAACTGAAATCGCCATGTTTGATGAAAAATGAGATGGCGATGCAACCGAGCAGCATTTTTGGATTGTTTTAGCTGAACCAGAGCCCAAAGTATCAAAATTAGCTTCAACTGATGCTCAGATAATTATAGTATAAGTTGATAATCATAATATATTTCTATTTCAACATGTTCACATGTAACATGTTTAAACAATATTTTGTTTTTATATTCATGAATTGTCATTTTAATTTCGATAATCTTATACAATATACTTTCTTTCGTTCTTTCTTGGGTTACAATTTTATTTTTATTGTTTACATACGAAGATACCATCCTAATTCGTAATTTCCTATTGGAAAATGTTTTATAACCCTTCTTAAATTTTTTACTACTATATTATCTCATGATGTGACTTATACTTTATTTAGTAATATTGAATTGACTGATTCAAACACTTTTAATTTAAATACTACTAATCTAAATTAAGATGTTTTGTCACATAAAAATTGGCAAGAAATTTTTAAGAAGGATGCCTAGCATTATTCTTTTATACTTATTACTCAAATCGTGTTTTAAAAGTAGGGATGAGTTTCTACCATCGTTATATCGTGGACCCCGGGTCACAGTGTACTGTGAACCCAAGTCCAGTACACATAATTTGATTTTATAATATATAGAATTTATTTCATAATATAACATAACATAAACATGATATACATGAACATGAATTCTGTCATTTGAAATGAATTCTATACATTATGAGTATGAATTATGTGTTATTATATTAAGTGTTTATATATCTTTCATTATATTCGTGTTTATTGTATTGTGTATTATGAACATAAATTATGTAACTTATGGATAATAAATTTCACATTATGACTCAAATTCTATATAACTTAGACCGGGGTCCACAGTGCATGCTATTGTGGATGGTGGTTCACGACATTAAAGTTGTCAGTTTCTACTTGTCATTTAGTTGTTTAGGTATAATAGGAGACGGGCGGGCGGGGGGGGAGTGTACTCCCCGTCCCCGTCCACGCTACCCGACACTGTCCCGTCCCCGTCCCCGGCTGGGACTTGAAAATTTCATACCCGTCTGCCGTGGGAATTGGCGGGGACGGGAATCCCCATCTCTGGTCAACTCATAAGTCAAAATGTGAAACTAGTAGAATTTTTTTAATAAAAAGGAAAAATTAAAATGACAATTAAAATTCAACTATTTTTAATACCATACGAACTAATGAATTATGAATTATAATTCCTTATTGTGTTATATAAACAGAAGTCAGTCCAGAATTATATTCAAACATTTACATGTGTGACATTTCAAATATTCAATATTTTCCTAATCCTAAAATATATTTTATATATTATTATTTATTTTTTTACACTTTCAAGGGGCGGGGCGGGGCTGGAGGGGTATCCCCGTCCCCATCCCGTCCCCGTCCCACCGGGAAATTTGTGAAATTTCCCGTCCCTATCCCCGATATCAAAATTTTTTTCCGTCTCGTCCATTCAACTTACAATGGACGGGAATCCCCAACGGGAACAGGGCACATTGCTAATCCCTAGAATACTAAGACCAGCTGGCAGTCAGAAGTCCATTGGACTAAGTCATCCGTGTTACGTTGCTATAGTTGTTTGCATGTTTTAGTATTCTACCAAAAACGTACTAAGAAATGAGGCAAGAAGATTTGATCTCTTTAAGTCAATTCAAGGGTCAATTCACGACTTGAGAGGATGGATATAATGAATTTAAAACTCTATAATCAAAATGGGTCATGTTTTTCTTCACAAAATAAAAGGTCGCTGTTTAGGTGGTGTGAGAATACAGCACAAGATAGAACAGAGTTTTATTGTTACCCCTTTTCTGTTTATGTTGTTTTCTTTGATTCTACGTAATCCTTTTGTTTTTTGACTAGTTTGTTTTCTCTCGTCTTTTGACGAGTGTTTTTCCTCTTGTCTCTTTGGTGAGTTTTTCCTCTCATTTCTATGGCGAGTTTCCTCATAGCGTGGAATGATAAAATGGTTCACCAGGAGTCAGGCTTGGCTATGTTTGACCAGACTGTGAAGAGCACAATTTCATCCAACAAATTCGGCCTTTAAATTTGTAAAAGTCAGGCGATCTAATTTTCATATAACATTGCTAGAAAATTTGTTTCTATGTCTGACCGTAAAAATGCATTATAATATCTAACTGTAACACCCTTAAATTTCAAGATATATATTTAAAACTATAAAATAAAGGTACATGTCTTATTAAATTCCCAAACAGAGCAATAAACTAATACATAGTAGTCGGGTTGCTATGCCACATTTGAGCTGGAGAAACAATGACAGGCCTAAACTAACTAACAAGCATAAACCATAACTATATACCAAATAAAATCAATGCACGCAAGTCATTTCATAACAGGCCAGAACTATCTAAACTAAGTCCACGATCCACTAGCACGTCCGAAGCTAACACTGGTCTGGAAAAACATTCGATGTAACAACCGTCAGCGAATAATGCTGGTAACCACTTCAACGCGTTAAGTACAATATAGGTAATATAAGAAACTCATTTGAAACTGGAATACATATATATCTTACGAGACTCTAGGTTTAAATCCAAGATCAAGACTCAGCATATTAACAGGACTCAATATCATAGATTAATCATAAGACTAATAAACCCTAAACATGCAATGCAAGACATAACAGGAAGATAAGCATGCAAAGAATAAGTAGAGCAACTACGACATTTAATACAATCAATTAGCACGTAGTCAATAAAGTACAAATTCATCCTCCAACCGTATACCAAGTTTCAACTTGTAGCTCCCCTTCGTCCTTATATCAGTTACAACCTATACTCCAGGCCACCTTAATATCCCCCACCTTTATGCCTCCGGGCAACTACATGCCCCACCGATAACCACCATTCAACCACCACATATCAAGATGGTGCCGCAGTGCCATTCAATGATCCGCACCTCTAGTGCCAATATATCAAGGGTTAGCGCATATAGCTCTAACATGGACACCGCAGCACTTATAACTGACCTATGCTAAAGCAAGCAAGTCGAAGGTGGGTGTGTACTTTTAGCACAGTCACCGCTATGACTGTACCTTTAGTACAATGACCGGGCACAAGTGGTTGCCAACGCAACAGTTTATTTTCCATCTATCACAATCTCATCATCATCCATCATTAGTCACACTGGCCAATTGCGCAATGACCACGATCAATCATCAAATTCAATCATCTACACATAATCAAATAACACTCAGACACAACAACAACGACACGTATTAACATAAAATTCCTAGAATGATGCTAAAAGTCAAATGAGATTCATACACGACAAAACGGGTACAACGGGACACAGCGGAACAACAAATTGGGAAACATCCGACCCCGCAATATTCCAACGGGTGGAGGCTGCAGGTGGAGGACCACCCGACTGGCGGAGGTCACAACCAGTTCGGGCTGTCCGGTGGGTAAATCTGCCGCTGGAGATCGGGCAAAGGTAGCGAGGTAAGTTTCGGGCACCCTGCCCCACCTACCCCCACTAACTCATAGCTAATATTTCGGTCTCGGGATCTTCATGGAACCCGAAACCATGTCCAAACACATTCAAGCACATAACGACAACACCACGTATTCAATTTACGGAATGAAACAAGAATCACACCAAATACATCCTAACACGATTCCTAAACATGCCAAGACTCAACATAACCACATAACAATCCAGGGATATCCAGAATCACAAGAACATCAAGAAATCTATATGCAAAGTCCTAAACACAAGTCCTGGGCTAGACTCACACCCGATCATGCGAAATCCCACCCAAATATACCAAGAACATCATAATACGAAATCCATGTTATAACCCTAAGGTTCTAGACATATTCAAAAATACAAGATCATTCATATAATTTATCGTAGTATCAAGAAGTCAAGATTATCACATAAGAATCAAGATTAACACATAAACATAAGATTATCACATAAACACAATATAAGCCCTAGGCAAAGCTCTATCAAGACTCAAGCACAGAATCAGATATCAAAGGAGCCAATGAATAAGATATAGTGAGGAATTCCTTGGTTGGGGTTCCTGTGAGTGATTTCGTGTGAGGGAAGGGAGATGAAGGGTTATATCTGCTTCCTAATCTATTATAATTATATGTCTAAGAGAAACCTATTCAAGGTCTGAGTAATAAGGCCCGTTTTCCCCCATTCCTTATGGCGGTTTAAGGTTCTTGTTCAGGTAAGAGTCCACGATCCATGGTGGACCACCTAAGTTAATTAAGGGGATTATAATTTGATTAAATCCCTTTTAATTATTTTAATTAGCAGGATTAATTTATAATTAATTCTGATTTGAAGGTCGTAACACGGGGTGTTACACCCTTCCCCCTAACAGAAAGCTTCGTCCCCGAAGCTTAGATATGATGGGGTCTGCCATCCTTCCTTATCCTAAGGGTTAGTCTAGGTTACCTGTGCGAATAGTTCGGGATAGCGTTATCTCATGGTGCTTTCGAGTTCCCAAGTTGCCTCCACGGTCCCGTGATTGGACCAGAGGACTTTAACATTTCTATGGTTCTTTGGCGGGTGGACCTTGTCTTCGTGTCCAGGATCTTTAAAGGTTTTTCCTCGTAGGTCAGGGCGTCATCCAAGCTCACTATTTCGGGTTGCAATACTTGAGTTGCATCGTGCACATATTTCTTTAGTTGCGACACGTGGAACACGTTGTGCACCCGTTCTAGCTCGCCTGGTAAGGCGAGGCGGTAAGCCAGGTTCCCAACTTTTCCTAAGATTTCGTAAGGACCAATTAATCTAGGAATTAGCTTCCCTTTCTTTTCGAACTCATCACTCCCCGAGTGGGTGAATATTTAGGCAAACCTTCTCCCCTGTGGAGAATTCGGCTTGTTTCCTACCTAAATCAGCGTAGTACTTCTAGCAATCCTGTGCAGCCTTCATTCTTTCTTGTATGCGTTTGAATTTCGTTATGGTGTCCTGTAGATATTGTGGCCCCAGGGTTACTAGATTGACCATGTCTTCCAACATATGGGTGTCCTACATTTTTTACCATATAGCTGCTCGCAGGGATCAATGCGGATGCTTGTATGATAATTGTTATTGTAAGAAAATTTGATAAGGTCTAGGTATTCTTCCCATGTTCCCTGGAAGTCTAACATACAGGCTCTTAGCATGTCTTCGAGAGTTTGAATTGTCCTCTCGGTCTGGCTGTCAGTAGTGGGCTGGAAGGCGGTGCTCAAACTTAGTCTTGTCCCCATGCCATTTGTAGGGATTTCCAGAATTGTGAGAGGAATCTGGGGTCCCTATCAGAAACAATGTTTCGGGGGACTCCGTGATATTTAACTACCTGACTCAGGTAGGCTCTGGCTAGTTGCGCCATTGTCCAGGTCTCTTTCATGGCAATGAACCGTGCTGTATTGGTTAGTCGATCCACTATTACCCAGATTTTGTCTTTCCCTGTTGGTGTCGCGGGTAGACCTCCTACGAAGTCCATTGATATAGAATCTCACTTTCTTTGGGTATTTCGAGGGGCATGTACGAGTCCCTTGGGCTTGCACCGTTCGGCTTTTACCCTTTGGCAGTTCAGGCATTTGCTCACGAAGTCTGCGACTTCCTTTTTCATGATGGGCCACCAAAACAACTTTTTCACATCTTAGTACAGTTAATCGCCTCAGGGTTGCACGCAGGCCATCTCATACAGGCCAGAACTATTAAACTAAGTCCACGAATCCACTAGCGCGCTCCGAAGCTACTCACTATCCTTGAAAAATATTCGGTGTAACAACCGTCAGCGAATAATGCCGGTAACCACTCCAACGCGTTAAGTACAATATAGGTAGATATAAGAAACTCATTTTGAAATTGGAATACATATATATACTTACGAGACTCTAGTTTAAATCCAAGATCAAGACTCAAGGCATATTAACAGACTCAATATCATAGAATAATCATAAGAACTAATAGACATCCTAAACATGCAATGCAAGACATAACAGAAAGATAAGCATGCAAATAATAAGTAGAGGCAACTACGGAATTTAATACAATCAATTAGCACGTAGTCAATAAAGTACACAATTCATCCTCCAACCTTATACCAAGTTCCAACCTTGTAGCTCCCCTTCGTTCCTTATATCAGTTCCAACCTATACCTCCAGGCCACCCTTATATCCTCCACTCTTATGCCTCCTGGCAACTACATGCCCCCACCGATAAACCACCATTCAACCACCAACATATCAAGATGGTGCCGCAGTGCCATTCAATGATCCGCACCTCTAGGCCAAATCAAGGGGTTAGCGCATATAGCTCTAACATGACCGCAGTTATAACCTGACTCATGCCTAAAGCAAGCAAGTCGAAGGTGGTGTGTGTGCCTTTAGCATAGTCACCGCTTATGGCATGTACCTTTAGTACAATGACCGGCAAAGTGGTGCCAACCGCCAACAGTTTATTTTCCACCAATCACAATCTCATCATCATCATCATCAGTCACACTGGCCATTGCGCAATGACCACGATATTCATCACCATTCAATCAATCAACACATAATCAAATAACAATCAAGACACAACAACAACGACACGTATTAAACATAAATTCTTAGAACGATGCCTAAAATGTAAAACGAGACTCATACATGACAAACGGGGTACAACGGTTCACAACGGGACACGGGGAAACAACAAACGGGGGAAAACATCACAACGCACCGCCAATTTGCAGCAAGTGGGCGGCGGGTCGGGTGACCACCCGGCCGGCGGTGGTTCCACAATCCAGCGGGCAGTCGCCTGCCGCGCTGGAGGATCGGGCAAGGGCAGGTGGGTAGGTGGCGGGCACCCCTTCCCCCACCTACCCCCCCACTGACTCATAGTTAATATTTCGGTCCCGGGATCTCTCGTGGAACCCGAAACCATGTCCAAACACATTCAAGCACATAACGACAACACCACGTATTCAATTAACGGAATTAAATCAAGAATCACACGAAATACATCCTAAACACGATTTCTAAAACATTCCAAGACTCAACATAAAACCACATAACGATCCAGAGATATCCAGAATCACAAGAACATCAAGAAATCTATATGCAAAGTCCTAAACACAAGTCCTAGGCTAGACTCAACACCTGATCATGCGAAATCCCACCCAAATATACCAAGAACATCATAATACGAAATCCACATTATAACCCTAGGGCTCTAGACATAATCAAAATACAAGATCATTCATATAATTTATCATGTATCAAAGAACGTCAAGATTATCACATAAAGCATTCAAGATTAACACATAAACATCAAGATGTATCACATAAACACAATATAAGCTCTTGGCAAAGCTCTATCAACGACTCAAGCACAAAATCATATATCAAAAGGAGCTAATGAATAAGATCTAGTGAGGAAAATAGGTTTTGTCGAGACATGGGTTACCTCTTAGCCCTAATCACTATCCTTGGCTACTAAGGTTCTTCTCTAAGATTCTTCTTCCGATTGTCCTTCCTAGGCTAGTTTGGTGGGGAAATTCCTTGGCTGGGGTTCCTGGTGAGTGATTTCGTGTGAGGAAGGGAGAGGAAGGGTTCTATCTGCTTCCTAATCTCCTATTTATATGTTTAAGAGAAACCTATTCAAGGTCTGAGTAATAAGGCCTGCTTTCCCCCATTCCTTATGGGTTTAAGGTTCCTTGTTCAGGTAAGGGTCCACGATCCATTGTGGACCACCTAAGTTAATTAAAAGGATTATAATTTGGATTAAATCCCTTTTAATTATTTTAATTAGCGGGATTAATTTAATAATTAATTCGGATTTGAAGGTCGTAACATGGGTGTTACACTAACGATCTGTATTTTAACATTTCTGCTTATGATTAATGAATAGCCTTTTATTTTCAAAAAAGAAAAAAACATTCTCAACTTTAGTTAAGCATGACAATAATGAAATTGAGGTCCCCCCCACCACACCCCACCCCATACTGACTACTCAACCAATTTAAGACCACGTACATTGCTCCAAAACCCTAGCCTACATACTTGGTTAGTTTTACATTTTTAAATATAAGTATTACATTTTATATTTACTCTACCCATTTTACAGATAAGGATTCATAAGATGGTTTGACATGAGAGTCACTCCAACTCAGTTGTGGGGTCTAACTTTTTTGTTGTTTTTAATAATTAACTTAGCAGTTTATGGCTCTGTTTGGCAAGCTTATTTAGGAGCTATAGCTTATTTTAAGCCCTATAACCTATAAGCTCTGTTTGGAAATGTTCCCAAAATAGCTCCTAGGCTTAAAATAGGAGCTTATTTTTTGGAACGCTACTTTAGGTAGCGTTTTTCAAAATAAGCTCCCAGCTTCCTAACATTTTTTTTTCCATCTTTTATCCTTATTATTTTAAAGAAATGACATAATTTACCCTTCTCAATTAAAAATCCTTTTCTCTTCTCCTTTATCCGCAACTTTCAACGCAATATTATGTGTATTTAAATGTGTTATTATTAGTTTCTCACTCTATTTATTATATATCCTATAAATCTTAATGTATTTAGGTTCCTATTATTATTATTATTCACCTTTATTTATTTTATTATTATTTATTATTAATATTAATGCTATTATTATTACTATTAATATTATTATGGGAGATTTGACGGCATTATTTTGCATAATTACTTCATAATATGGAGTATGCTAGATCAATGATTAGCTTAATAGTTTTAATATTCAAAATGTAATTTTTTTTAAAAGATAAAAATGTTAATTATTATCTAATTTTATGTATATACAATTACTAATTTAAAAATTTTTATGAAGATGTCCTTTTTTAGTCGTTTTATTACATTTTATCAGGGGACTTAGTCAAAAAGCTATATATTACACCTAATTCCAATCCAATAACAGCAGGCTTAACAGCTCTTCAGTTTTTCAGCTTCCGAAGCACTTATAGCTTTTCAGCTTTCTAAATGCGTCCTTTTTCAGCTTTCAGCTCCTAGCTTATAGCTTTTTAGCTATGTTTGCCAAACAGAGCCTATGTCACGTTTTCTGTGACAAGAAATTAGACTTTGACTTTTCAAACTTTTCATTGTAATTATTATAAAATATGTCAAATTTTGTGATACTTGATGAAATTTTATTATTGTCCACAAATCTTTTTAATGCTTGATTCCTTCAACTAAAAAATGATAAATGAAAGGAAAAAAATACTTTGTAAGGAATTTGTTAAAATTATACAATTAACATATTTAACTGGTTACCAATAGGTAATTAGTCAACTTTGCTTACATAGAATCTTACGTGGAATAATTTAAAAAAAAAAAAAAAAAGAAAAAAAAAAAAAAAAAAAATCTTACGTGGAATCCTATCAGAATTATATAAAATTAAAAAAAAATCCCCGCGACCGGCTTTTCTCGATGACGGCAATTAATAAGAAGACATGACACTTATTGAGGATAGTCGTTGTACTTATTATTAGGAGGTCATTGCTGGAACAATGTAACCGTTATATTTGTAGTATAAAAAGTCAAACCTCTATGAGAGTAGGGGGACAAGCTCTAAAATTTGTACTCAGACTCTGAAGCAATACAATTTATATTTAACTTACAAACATACCCGGTAACTATATATTACGGTCACAAAGCAGACAACAAATAAACTAAAATGTTTGAGCCAAATGAATGACCAACGTTGATTCGCTATTATCAAGTTGTTATTGAGTACATATAATTTCATAAAAAGGGAGTTGTATATATGTAACTCAGTTGGTTTCTAACATAATCTTAAGTGCAACATTTTCATTGAAATTGCAGAAGCATTGCCAATAACCCATGGGTGTGCAATGGATGAGAGTGATTTCATAGACTTGAAGCATTGTTGGCCTTTGATTAGGCATGAATTTCACACAACTCTTCCCTATTTCAAGGACTTGTGAGATGGAATCATCAAATAATCCTGCGTGTGTTAAGCACTTCATCTATCTGGAGTGACTAGCAGTTGTGTGGCTACCGAAAATGATATCAGTAGAGCAGCTCAATTCATAAGCTTCCTTTCTGGTTATAAGCTGAAGAAGCACAATTCCAAAGCAGTACACATCTTTGGTGTAAGGGCTGAAATTATTGTTTCCATATTCTTCCCAGCTAGAAGAAATGGTGTCGTTGGGATTCGTGACGGTTGCTTCCCAGAATTTCGATATTCTTGGCTCAAAACTCTGATCCAGCAGAATGCATTTCGAGCAGAGGCCATTATGCACCACGTTTAAGCGACAAGCATAATGAAGCCACGACAGGGCTTTAGCTACACCAACTGCAATCTTCATCCTCAGAGGCCATGTCAAGGCTTTTGCCCTGTCTTCTGTGGAGTGTAAGCCAGTCATGCAGGCTGCCATTCGGCATGTACTTGTTAGACCAGAAGTTTTGCTTTTCCTTTGGGAGCAAAAACCTATGGAGGGGGACCAGATTTTGGTGGCGTTAGTCTGCCCAAAGTCATGATCTCAGAGGCAAACTCCTCATCCAAATTCTCTGTCTCGTGGAGCTTTTTGATGGCAAGAAGCCATCCGTTTGGGTGGTTGCCTTGTACACTTTCCCTAGACTTCCACACCCAATAATGTTGTCTTGGCTAAAATTGGATGTTGCATTTGTCATCTCCATAAAAACTCATTCTGCTCACAAATTTCTCTAGCTTCGCAATCTGCTTCATAAATTAAATTACAACCAATCATTGTTGCATCCGTACAGTTGAATTATAACCATTGTTGAAAAAAATTGTTAGGCGCTCTTCGGGCACTGAGAGCGCCTAGCGGGGCTTAGGCGGCGATTTAATCAGCGCCTAGGCGTCCATGTACTTTTTTATTTTTAAAGATATGTTTAGATTTTTTAAAACATTTTAAGACTAATAATTATAAAATATTTAATACTTTAATATTAATATTTAAATATTAAATATTAACTTTTAAAAAAAATCTAGAGTTTGAACAATTTAGGTTATTATTTTTCGTTCAAAACAATGTCTGTTTTGGAGTGAAATAAATCATTTTAAAAAAGATAATAATAACTAATCGGCCAATTAGGCGGCCTAGTCGATGTCTAAGAGGCGTAATCAGTGCTTAGGAGGCTTAGGCGGCCACCGACTAAGGCGCTAGTCGGCCGCCTAGACCACCGTTATGGTGATACGCTAGGCGGCCAACCGGCGCCTAGACAAGATTTTGCAACACTGATTATACAAAAGGAAAATGCTTCCATCCATACAAGAATAACCACTCGTCGGGGTAACTCCGGCCACGATGCAGGAGGATTACAAATTTGTAACCACAAGGTCACGAGTTTAAATCCCAGCCTTCTTGGTTTGAGTCGATCAGCTATGGGTAACTTAGGTTGAATTGGGTGACCACAAGGGCACGAGTTTGAATCTCAGTCTTCTTGATTTGAATCGATTAGCTATGGGTAAACTTAGGTTGGTTTACCTCCTTTGGCCACAAGGGCACGAGTTGGAATTCCAGCCTTTTTGGTTTGAGCCAGTCAGGTGGGTTAATTAATGTATAATCTAGACGGGTTTACGTCCTTATGGTCATTTGTCGACTAGGATCACAATACGGGATTTATCTAGTGCACACCCTCTAGTAGTGACCCTAACTACTCAATTTTGTTTTATGTATCTACACTTGACATTTATATGTACCTTTAATTTATTTATAAATATATAACATTTTGTAGACACATAATATGTTAACTACGTTATACATATTCTAAATGTTATTTGTGGCTAAATTCTTACCTTGTCTTCGTTGCCCATATCTTCTTGCCCCAGGACATACACTTATGATGCCGTTTACCTTCATCACTCTCTTGCCAATAAAATCTTGTTTATAGCTGCATAAGGAAATCCAAAGAGGCAAATATATAAAGCCAGCAACACAAAGATGGCCCAACCTGTAGCGAAGCCAGTGATGAAGAAATCTCGATCACTGTGGTGGCCTTTCGCGGCATGTGCTGGGCACGCCCCAAGGGACCTCCGCAAAGTCCTTCATTCTCTGCGTAACTCTTCTGATGGAATGTTTGTATAAAAAGTTGGAACTGGCCCCGTCAAACTATTGTTTGAAACCACTGAACACCTTAATGCGACCCAACAAACCAAACTCAGGCGGAATTTGGCCTGTCAGCTGATTATCGTTTAACTTGAGAACATTTATACTCGCAGTTTGCCAAACTAGCAGGAATCTCACCGGAGAATCGGTTTGAAGATAGATCAACGTGTAACTTTGCTGATGATGTTTCCTACATCGGAAGGTATGGTTCCGTATAGTGGTTGCCTGAAAGATCCAAACCGTTAAGCTTGAACATCTTTGAATGCCCAGAGGGAATGGCCCTCTAAGCCCCATGTTAGAGAGTCCGATATTTAGCACTTCATTCTCATCGGCATGCCAGCAATCAACTCCTACGAACTCGCAGATAAATCCTTCAGTCTGCTGGTTGGTAAAGCCCAACTTTGAAGGTAACCCAGAGGATCCTCCAACGAGTTTTTAACGATCTCAAGCAATCGATGTCACTCTGCAACGCATGGATTCCACCACAGTGAAGTGCAAGTAGAAGAAGAAGAAGAAGACATTTGACACCACAGGATACATTATTATTAACTAATTTGAAGCTAAGGCTCATCTTCTCCTCATAAAATATATATTTAAATTTAGGATGACCCAAATTCTCTAGTATTCCCATTGAATTGTTTCAGTAATTTGATTAAGTCAAGAACGCGTTTATTTTGTAAAAAGACTAGCATCCCTATCATTGTCTATAGTATAGGACTCTTTCTTAGCAACATCATTGGAGACTCTAGCTTTGCTTCCTGCTTTAAAGTTTGGAGATATGAAGTCTATTCATATATATACAATGTTAACCAATATTGGAACCATGGTCCTAAACGGCATAGTTTATCATATTTGAAAAATAAGTGAGTATTACATTAGGGTTACGGTAGGGTTTGATCTGGATTTCTCATTTGAAAGAATCACGAAGTGTTATTTGACACAAGTATATTGATAGAACAAATGACGCGAAAGTATGTACGTATCAATAGAATAAGGGTAAAATAGTAAAGAAAAATATTGTAGTAAAATTGGACATGGTTTTTAGGTCAAACACAATCGTCATATATACCCGGAAAAGCTCAACAAACCCCCTAAATATGGCAAATTATGCCTTGGACCCGTGTCCACAATGCATTGTGGACACGAGTCCAAAAACGACGTCGTTTTTAAGAAAAAACGCGTCATTCCAGTAAAAAAAAAAAAATTGATTTTTTCTCGACTGAACGGCGTTATTCGTTGTCCATTATGAATGACAGGTTATGGGATTCATGAATGTACAGTTATGATGTTTATGACATTATGAATGTAAGTTTTTAAATTATAAATTACAGAATTATACATATTAAACTTACAATTATGAACAGTATAGTGATAAAATTATGAACATTAGAGCTCTAAAATTGTGAACATGGAGCTTCGAAAATTTTATTTTACAATTATTGAAATTATGAATGTACAGTTACGGAATTTGAATGTACAGTTATGCAATTATGAACGTACAGTTATGCAATTATGAATTATACAGTTGGAATTATGAACACAGACTCTGCATATGAACTTACAATATGAACATAAGGATAAAATTATGAACATAGAGCTTCGAAAATTATGAAGTTACAGTATTAATTATAATGTAACAGTTACGAATTATGAATGTACAGTTATGAAAGTATGAATGACAGTTATTGAATTATGAACATTATGAACTTACAATTATGAACATATAATAATAAAATTATGAACATATACTTCTATAAACGAATCTGAAATTTAAATAAAAAAAAAAAAAAAAAAAAAAAAAAAAAAAAAAAAAGAGATAAAAGTCTAACGGCATTGTTACCCTGTTCAGCATGCATGCTGGACACGGGTCCAAAGCATAACGATTGCCTAAATATTCGGTTGGCTAGTGGAACATGTCAAGGCCCACGGGATGGGCTGTACAACCTAGTTTAAGCCCACCATTCCAGACCAAGAGATGAGCTTCGATACAAGAATGGCTACTTGCTCCGACTAGCTTTCGAGGCTAGCCCAGATTGACTTCTTGAGTTTGGGTCATCTCATGGAGCTCTGGGTTGTCATTTTTGTACCGTTTTCAATATCTCCATAAGTTATAGTGCACAAAATGACATAAATTTATGATCCAAAAAAAAACTCTTACAAAAAATATGTGAAAATATGGATTAATTTTTCCTTTTTTTTTTTGGGATAAAATCCAAATTCAAATTTATTGTGTTAGAAAGAGTATATACCTTCCAAATTACACTTTATACCTCTAGCTGTATTCCTATTAGTCTACTACAATTTGCTTCACGCAAAGGGTGTATATATGAAAATTCCTAAAATCTAATTTGTTTTATTATGGATTCCATAAAAATTTAGTAAACCATAGAAAGTTAATACATACGACAATTTGATTTAGGGCGGTCAAGTGTGTAAATTTGAAAATCCTAAGTCTAATTTGTTTTTATTATGGATTCCAGGAAAGAGAAAAAAATCACTAGGCATTAATTGATTGTAACTTTGTAAGGATCAACTAAAAGTCTAATTTGTTTTTATTAAAGCAAATTTTATTTTTAGTCATTGACTATTGTGATATTGTAACATTTAGTCAAAATTTTTTTAATTTTGTCATATTACATCAATGACTTTGAGCAACTTTCACTTTTAATCCTCGACTATTGTAGCATTATTGACTTTTAGATGTTTAGTAGGGACATATTGACTCTTTATGCTTCAATAGGTTGAGTAAGTAGCTATAAACAGATACTACATTGTTACAGAGTCAATAGTACTCAAAAAAATCCTCTAATAATTTGGTAAATCAAAATAAATTTTTAATTTTAGCAAAATTATATATATAAGTAATGGATTGGAACAATCACTTTCAACTAGAACTGGCAATTCGTGTATACGGGTTCGTTAACGGTCAACACGATAAGGCTAAACACACACGACACGTTAAGATTAACGGGTTCAAATTTCTAACACGAACACGCACACGATTTGTTAACGGGTTGACACGATAGACACGTTTAATTAACATGTTTCGGGTCGTGTCGATACGATATGACACAAAACCTATATATTTAAACCCGCTAAACCTATTAATATATTTTAAAAACTAAAATTTAAAGTTAAGTTATAAAAAAAAATGAACCTACAATTCAATCCATAAAACAAACTAAAAAAATATTCAACTTATAACATTCATAAAATGATAAAATAACATCTAAAAATCATAATTAAAGAAGTCCATGCTAGTTTTTAGAATAAAACTAAACACAATAAAAATTTTCAGATTGTTTAAATCAATAATTGGTGTAGGATCTTGGGCTAATGTAGTAAATTCATCCTTAGTCTGTTCATAATATCTTTTGTAATCTCATTCATTACAATGGTTCTTACCAAAATGAAATGGTTCTTAGCGGTTATAAACAGATTAGTGTTAACGGGTTCGTGTAAACGGGTTAACACGATAATATTAACGGGTTAAACGGGTTCTAAATGTTTAACGGGTTGACCATTAAGACACGAAACATAACAGGTCATTAACGGGTCAACCCGTTAATGATCCGGGACACGTTAAGGCTAAACACTAACCCGTTATTTTCATGTCCGATTTCGTGTCGGTTAACGGGTCGTGTCCATAATTGTCAGGTCTACTTTCAACATAATTAAATGGAAAAAATTGGTATATAGCAATTTATGGAATGAGTTTACAATTTAGGTATTATTAATAACTAAAATTGTCATTTTTTCTTGAATAAAATTTAGTAATTTCTCAATCACTCGGGAAAAAGAATTCTACCTCCCCTAGGTGAGAATTCACAGGCTAAGCTAGTGAGGCTACCAAACGCCTTCTAAAGGTGAAGAAGACAACGTAACATGACTCTGTTACTAAGGAGGAGTGTATTCAATCAAGACTTATATAAACTTTTAAAGACTTTACCAACTTTAATTCCATTTACAAAATTGTATGCATTTACAAAGTTAGCCCGCAGAGTGAGTTACAAAATTGTTGCTTCAATTCTTGAATGGTTGGATCCTTCTTATGGGGTGTTTGCTAGGATGGAATTGCAATTCCTTCCAATCGTAGAATTGTAATTTCACACTTTGTGGAATTGTAATTCCTTGATAAATTATCATTTTATCCTTCTTATGATTATTAGAGTATTTATTTCTTCCATTTCAATTCCCAATCATTTTATTCCTTCCTACAAACAATATAATTTAAATTCGCACTTTATTCTTTTCTCATGGAGTTACAATTCCTTACCCCCCCTCCTCCCCACCCCCCCCTCAATTAATTCCCTCCTTCCAATCAAAGGCAAAAGTTTTGGTAGTGTTCGATTTAGATTTATATACTCTTTAAAAGTCTATTGGTATTCGATTCAAACTTTTTAAAAGTCTTTAAAAGTATACCAGTATTAGTATTCATAACTTTTATAATCTTTAAATCTACTTATTAAAAAAAAAAAAAAAAAAAAAAAAAAAAAAAAAAAAAAAAAACTTATAACTTTATATATCTATCATAATAAGGATTTATTTTCAGAATTATCTACGCACTTTTTTTTTCTCTATCTTAACCAAACAAACTTTTCATCAATTCGCTATCAAAGTACATTTTAAAACTTTCATAAATATTTATATACTTTTATTTTTTATTCTTTATTTTTCTTTATACATATTTAAAAAAAAAAAAAAAGAAGAGAGAACAGAATTAGGTAGTACCTAAGACAAACTAGAACTTAATATACTGAATTAAAAAGAGATCCAACCCACAGTATAATTGTATCGATAAAAAAATTTGTATAGCGAACCCTTGCACCGCAGACACTATAATATTTGTTACTACATGAATAAACGCTAGGAACTAAGATATTTAGCACACTCCCATGAAGTAATAACTCCTTATAAGTCTAATCTAATTAATTATACCTAAAAATGATGACTTATACAATATCCATTTTAACCTGAACCTCAAAGGAGCTGATTTATACAAAAACGCTAGAACTATTAAACCCGTTGTCACACCGAAATGGAAGAGCCAAGATAATGTATTTGTCAAAACATAGGTGTGAGCAAAAGAATCTTAATAAAAGGGAGAGAGAGTGTAGTCGTGATTCTCACCTTTCCCTCGTTTATACCATTGTTCGATACCTAGATATCACTGTCATTAAAAGACCGCTAAATACCCCTTCTCCAACTGGGAGGCATTAACAAAATCGCAAGATCAAGAAGTGGACGGCCATGATCAAAATGTCATCGTCTATCACACATTATTATGTAAATGACTAACGAATAAATAACTAACAATACTGTGAATGAATTCTCTCTTATCTTATTTTTTTTATCTATAAGACCAAAATTAAGAGTCATTTCATACCACTCTCTGCGCACCTCATCATCGCGGCACCAAGCGTTATGGACGGATAGTCGTATCTCTCTGAGCCTCGACATTTACCAAATTTTGCGACTACTTTTACCTACAATTAATTTTGCCTTAATTTCCATTAGAATCTAAATCATAAAATCTTTATAAAGACGCGGACTACATAAATCTTAATTATCAACACGTAGGAGTGGAGCTAACACTATTCACCCAACATATGATCAGACCATCCTGGCGTGAAGCATAATTTCTCAGCTAGCCCTGCACCGCGTATAAGATCGCGAGAGCTGTTGACCCCAAAAAAAAGACGCAGCTCCAGACTCGAAAGTGGTCTACCTTACGCTAAGGATTGATGATGCGGGGAACCCACGAGCACAATTGCAATGTGGGAGAGGGAAGTCAAAAGAACCTTCATTCCCGACAACTGTTATTTTATCAGACAGGGGCACACACTCTCCCAAAATCAGCCGATCCTCTTCCAATCCAACCACAAGGGGGAAAGGGCGTTTCCTATTTCCACATAACAACATCCTTCGCCTAAGTATGAAATCGTAAAAGTTTCAAAAATCATCACACCCATAGCATATTTATGTGTATGCACTACTCCCTACTTTCTACATCTTTCGAATTATATAATCATTTTTAGAATAAGGTTTTCGACTACCATTAGAGTGTAATCGAGTTATATAATTAGTAAGAAAGGGAATTATATCCTGGGTGGTTATAACTACACAAATCCGATATTTAATTTCCAATGAGTGTAATGATCGGGTTACACACGATAAATTTCCCTCCCAAACTTCAATTGTTTGGATTTTTAAGGGATAGATAGTCAAATAAGCCATTCAATTTCTAGTAAAAGTGCAACTAGCCATCGAAAACTTAAAAAGCACCAAATAAGCCTTTAAAACTTTAAGAATGATACAATTAAATATTTTT